>JAODAL010027300.1:0-55200 GCA_025379985.1 Phyllomedusa bahiana
AAATTTGTCTGTCATCCTGCACAAAATAACCTTTACACGGCTCATCAACAAAAAAAAAAAAAAGAGTATAGATGAAAAAAAAAAAAAAGGGAAAAACAGTTTTCATTTGGATTTAAATACATCACCACATATACCGTTTGTTCAGGTTTTAAGAGGCACTTTTGTGCCCCCAAATTTGGGAAGAAAATGGGGGTCAAACCAATTTTTGAACACAGGAGTTGGAGGGGGAAACAATGCTGTAGGCCGGGGGCTGGGAGGATGGGGTATGTGGTCGGTCCATCACAATGGAGTCAGAGCAGAGTCTTGCTGCTGGAAGCTGCGGGGGTTTAATTACCCCCTTCTGCATATGGATTCTGAACATTCTAAATGGCATGAAGGATGTAAAAGGGGCTCACACGTGAGCCCACTTATGGTAGCGGACAGCGGTGCCCCCCAAAAAAAGGGGGGTTTTTAAGCCCTAGCAAGCCCCTCCCATTAGGGAGGGGAAAAAAAAAACATGTCAAAACAAAAAAAAAAGATCCAAGGGGTGGGGAGGGTTAATGTGGTCTACCTACCGACTTGGTGCCCACCTACAACCTAAATGGAGCCCACCTAACTAGCTGAGGCCCACCTACTATCTACCTATCTGGGCGCCAACTAGAACATACATAACTGGGGCCCACCTACCACCTAAAGTAACTAACTTGGGCCGACCTACCTACCTGGGGTACAACTGCAACCTACATAACTGGGGTCCACCTACCATCAACCTACCTGGGGCCCAACTACAAACTACTTGGAACCTACTTACCTACCTGGGATCTACCTATCTGGAATTTACCTACCTAACTGGGGCCTAACAACCTACCTTGGTCCTACCTACTTACTTATCTGGTGGGTTTGCCAAACCACCTGGGGGCCCCTCCACCCAAATGCCAGGTGCCCGACTACTTTTAAGGGCCCACCAAAATTATCTATTGGGGTTACCTACCCGAAGAGCCCCTCAGTACCTACATGGGCATTGCCCTTTTCCCTATCTATCTAGGGCCTTGCCTACCTACCTACCTGGTAATGTGACTCTGAGGGGAACAGACCATAGGCCAGGGGTGCCTCTAAGCCATGGCCTATACCAGCTCTCCCACCAATGGAAAGTTTTTACAGAGGCGGGTGACAGTGAGGGAGGTGCTGAAAAAGTGAGAAATCTAAGATATTTCAGTGCAAATTTTGCAGGGATGAGTTTTGGCCGGAAGAAATCATCAGGGCAATTTGGATCAGATGCAGAAAAAAATGGAAAGTAAACAACTCGTCTCCTGTGAGTCACTGGATGTAACTGCACTACAATCACTTACAGTCCCAAAAAAAGGGAAAACAATGTTTTAAACTTTTGACTTTCGTGTTCCAAATCTCACCATCCACTACAGCTTTGAAAGTAAGGGTACCATCATTTTGTAGACAATCATCTTGGCTATCTCATACATAAATTTGACTTGTAACTATTTAGCATATGCTTAGTTATTCAGATTCAAGTTTTATTATTTTGTTAGGAAGTATAGTAAATCCACCCTTTGCTTTCAACCTCCCCTGAACCCTTCTGGGCGCCTCGATCGATTAAAGATGTCTCCCCAAAAATTGTCCCAGATTTCTTTCTACATTTTCCCCAATGTTAGTGCATCTGTTCAAAGTGATGAAAAATATCTTGTAGGATCCCAAAAACATGAGTCCATAAATATTTGGACAGAGACAAATTTTTCTAATTTTTGTTCTGAGAATTGTGAACAAAACAAAAGAGGGGAAGCTAAAATTTAGTTTCAGCTTTAATTAGTGGGGTTAAACAAAATGATTCATAAAAAATGAGGAACTAAAGTATTTTTTAAATACAATCCCTTCATTTCGGGGGTCAAAAGTAATTAAAAATTAAATAATGTCAAAAATTGTAAAACTTGGTTGAACACCCTTGTTGGAATGACTGCCCGAAGTTTGAATTGTGAAAAAACCCAGAAGTTGTGTTTCCGTTTTTTTAAAGCTTGCCAGGCCCTTTTCTCAAAAGTTTTCAGTTGCTGTTTTTTTGTAGGCCTGCTGAAGTTTTGTATTTAAAAAGTGCAATGCATGTCAAAAGGGTTGAGATCAGGGCCGCCTTGGCCCTTCAAGAATATTTTTACATCTTTGCTTTTAAAAAATTTTTGGTTTGCTTTGGCTTTATGTTTTGGCCATGTCCATCTTTATTTTGAAATGCGGACTAATAAATTTTGTACATTTGGCTGATTGAGCAAGATTTGGGGGGGCGGCCTGAGGAAACAGGGGTGGTCGCTTGTGTGGAGGGTCCGGTGCATAGGAGATAAAAGGGGGTAACTAAACCCGATTTCCCACGAGACGCTGAAAAAACCCTAGAGGACTACTGGATCGCTCCCTGAACCTACTACTGCCTAAAACCGGGGATTTTCTGAGCGTTTACTTGTTCCAGCCGTAAGCATGAGGAATTCCCCGGGCTGCCTGATCCTGACAACACTCCCCGGGTTTCCCGCACCTGCCGTGCGCAAAACTCTACTTACCCGAGATTCACCTCCTGATGAACCGAATCCCGTCCGTCCCCAGCGGGGAGCCCTTTTTCTCACCGGCTCCTGCGGACCTGTGTGCCCCAACCGGGGGCGGAGCCCCCGCGCCACTCCCGCCTGCCGCGCATCCACTGTCAGACCCTGCGCGGACGCACAGATAAGTCCCCCTGTCCCACTGCATCGGTCCCAAGCCCCTGGCCTGAAAAACCGGCCCCCTTCTGGGGGCCCGTCCACCCCCGTCCATTTGGGATTGCTTGCTAGCAACATTTTGGGGGGCCATTTTGTGGTGTTCCCGTGCGCCGTCCCCTTACCACCCTGCGGCACCCCAGCACTTCACTTGTGCAACATCGTTGCCTAAAGCCCCAACACTACTCCTTCAGGCCCTGTCCCCCTGGGGTTCCCCCGCATAAGCCTGGGGCACCATAAAACGCGGGGGGAGCGCCATTTTGTTCTCAACACTCCTGCCCCCTGTACCTCTGTATCACCAGACCCTCTGGGGGATAGCCCCCGTTACCCTTTGGTTCGTGCCCCCCCAATCTTTGGCTCGCCCTTAAAGTCCCTGAAGCCTGGCCCTTACAGTGCTACCAAGGGTTGCTCTGCACAGTAAAAAACCCTTTAAAATACTGACCATCCTGTCTCTATACACACAAGGCCTTGCATCACTATAAGCAGCTTCCCGCCTCACAACTAATTCTGCGCAACGATCCCAATTTATCCTGTTATGGCTTGCCTTTAAAATTAAATTATAAAAAAAAAAAAGTCCCGCTATTTTTCGATTCTTCCTTCTCTTACTCCTGTTGTCCATCCTGCAACTCACTGCTAGGGACTAACGCCCAGCCCTCTACCCTAATAGGGCGGCACTACAAGCGAGCGAACCAAGCCAACGCGCCGATAAAAAAAAAGTTTACCCGAATTCTTCACACAAACGACATCGCAGCCACCATCGCAGGGGAACGTCAGTATTTCCTTCCCCTCCACCTCTCTGCCACTTCACCTATCTCAAACTCCACGCACTCTCAACGACAAAGGGGGCGACCATCATTCCCAGAAGCAACCCTTCAACTCCTCTTATTCCTCCTTCCCGGGAAGATTTGCAAACCGCGATTTTAAACAGATGATGTCTTGAGTTCAAGAGCCGACATACAATCCTTGGTATCGAGAACGTATCACCTAAGAACATAAATGTCGGATTTTGACATCCTCCCATAAACACACTCAATAGATGCCACCAAAGAAATTGCGAGGCGCACCTCAGAACACGGAGGTACTAAGCGGTTCGATGACTGTTCTCAAATCTTGCGTCGTATATGTTGTCTCTTACTTTCTTGATATCTCGAGCGTGCCACAAGGTCTCGACAGGGAAAACCATTCACAGACACTCAAGAGATCAGCCTGGTGTGTGTTACACTTCGGCGACCACAGTTGCGCTAGATACTTGTAGAACCAGCGCTCTGAACATCCTAATACTACCACAAAACAATTCATATTCATTATTATATCGATACGGCAACACAGAACACGTACTGCATGTAGATCCATATTTAGTACTCTCCTCACGGAACGGCACCTCACCGAAAATAGACCATCCAAAACACGGAATACCTACTACTATCTCAGACACCCCCTAACTCCGCTCGAGTGTACAAATGTCAGACTCTCACCCGAATCATAGACTTTCGCACAGAGATGGCACGAAATCTCTAGTGTCAGTACACCATTATCAAGACTACTTGCTCGAACATAACTCAGGTGAAGAGAGTGTTTATATTCTATCACTGGAATGACAACCACAAGAAAACATCATACAATATAAAGTCTTACTCATATGATAATAATATAGAGATAAAGTTTGTAATTTTTTCTCCTCATGCATCATTTCCGTCTTATTAGGACGTACACAATATTATATGATCCACAAGAGTTATCAACAGACCTATCTTGTTAACAAGAGGAATTTGCGCGAGGGAGCGAAGTTGACATCTTCATAAAATAAACGACGGTACTATTAGTTTATCTATTTGATTTCAAGCAACTTAACAATTGAGCGAGGGACTCTATTCACACAAAATGTCATATCTACTAGATTTACTAAAAATCGAATTGAGATTAACAATGAGATGTACTTACATCACATGAGTAACATAGAAATGTTATGGAAGGAGCGCTCATCAACCGTCTTTGAGGTTTTTTTATGATGTGTACATGAAAGGATCAGTATAGCTGAATGGTGGTGTAAGTCAGTGTTAGCACACATTCATACTTCAAGACACTCGAGTATAACTCTTACACAGCTATGGTGGTTTTATGAATGTGAGGGCTCTATTAGTTGTACACACGATTGTATATAATATAAGTACAACTCTTGTCTTGTATTTGTCACGCACTAGCACATGGACGGGGTGGAAGGTGAAGTAACTTGATTTAAGAGTGTGTTGAGGGGTTATCTGCGAGGGCGGGACTACACAAGAAGAGAATGGTATAAACAAGATTGGAAAATACATAAAGAAGGTCTTTCATTATGAAAGAGACGCGCGTGTGAGTACTAGTGTGATCATTGTTGAGTCACATGGAATATTCTTCTTAGGTCTGCAAACTAGCAATATGGTCTGCACGTCTTGTTGGTGACAGAGTGGTATAATTTTGTAGGGTGTGCGTTGGACGTTAGACACACAGATGATGATACAGAGGATCATGATTAAACAAGGGACAAATTGATAGATCAGGACTAGAGGATGTGGTACATGAGAGTCTTCGTCTCAGATGGACAGTGAGGTGTGTAGACAGGATGTAAGGAGAGAGATATGTGGAGAGTTTACTTGGTATAGATACATACAGTTGTGGTCGGGAGTGGATAGTCTTTCTAGGAGAGTGAAGTAGGGGGTTATGTCTGGTGAGTGGGGGGTGTCAACTGATCTGGCGTATGATGAATATGCGTATATAGATCGGAGGTGTGTTAATTGGTTGAGGAAGAGCTTAGTGTGGATGGGTTATTGTGAGTGAGGTGGAGAATGTGACAGAAATTTGATATAAATGATAGTGGATCATAGTTGGTAATCATAAGGATGTCTGTGTATGACGTGTTATATAAGGGATATGAGAGTAGTGAGGGAGAGAGAGGCGTATCACAGAACCTCAACTAGGTGGGGTAAGTGGTATCTACAAGTTGGGATCTTTGAGGTGATAGCGAACTTGTTATGCTCTGACATGTACACGAATTGAAGTGATGATTGAGGGCACATTAGGATGGAAGTATTACAAACATTGAGGGAATTAATTGCTATTATTTATTTTTCATATTATGTGAGTGGTTTGATTAGATGTAAAATAAATATGGTAGTTAAGGGGCTTATTGATCAAGAGGCAGTAAACTAAATACACAACGACATCTAAATTAAGGTCGATACAGTCTTTGTTGGGATATTACCAAAGAGATGAGTTACTGCTGTGATTGGAGAATGATCTTGAGTTTCTGTGTGGCGGTGTTTGACGAGTATTGCATTGAAGGATGTTGTGTATGGTGGTTGATAACAGGACAGGGAAGACAATGTGTGTTACGCAGTCATAATATCTATTAGTATTTCGGTCTGCTGATTCTATGTGATGGGTTATTGTCACAAATTAGGACGTGTAGGGGATGGTGCTTTGGATACGTGTTAGTTTGCGGATAGAGGTACAGTTATAAGATGAGATATGGTTATTGTTAGTTGGGAAGGTAGTAGAAAGGTGCACACTATGAGCGGAATGTAAGATGGATAGTGATAGGTATGTTGATGGATGAACGCGGTTAGGAGTTGGAGTCTCTTTGTGTATTTACGAGAGGTAACAGGTTCACTACTCACGTTGTACTACAGGACTACACTGTACAGAGAACTTATCATGTGATGGTCGCGTGCGTGTGAGTTGGTGCAACAATCACAGAAAAGTTGTATACTGGTTTAAGACGTTGATCTGAGTGAGATTAAATACTGTAGTGGGGAGACGGTGAGGGCTTTGAGATTACACACACAATATGTTATACTGTAATGTGATCCTTAGGGAGTATTTGATATCGTTCTTGTGAAGGAGTCTTGTTTGTCAGTTATCGATATACAAGAGGATAGGAGTGACACTGTGTGTGGACAGCCTCTTTTTTGTTTGAGACTGTGTGAGATTTTGGTCAGGCGTGTAGTGAGAGTTGTACAGAATTTCTATGAGATCTAGGAGAGTGTGACATCACTTGGTAGCGCGACTGCGTGTGGCGTCATGTTAGGGTTTGAGTGTAGATGTAAAAATGTTTGGGTTACAACATTGACATGTCTTCTTCTCTATAAATTAGGGACAGAAAGTCTACTACTATTTCGCTAAAGGGGATTTTCTATTGAGTTTGGTGAAGAAGGAGTCACGCGTTACATACCTATTTTAGGAGGATAGAAATTATAGTAGCTACATGAAAGGGAGGTTGATGACATAACATAGAGGGCGACGGGGGGTGAGCGGCTAAAAGAGATATATCTGAATAATGTCTCTCTGATGTGGATGTTGAAGTGTTAGAGTGAGCATATATTCATGAATTATGGTTAGATAAGGGTAGTTGAACACAGAGGCGGACGTGTCAGTTCAGTTTGTTAATTTGCTATCACGAATTTGTAGTATATGAGGATGCAGTATTTGTACTAGGTCACTTCTGTTTCTGTAGATGGATTATACAAGAGTATTTGCACTGAGATCTTCTGAATGCGAACATTATTTTTCATTAAGATGTGACATGAGGTTATGACTTATGGCTCAAAGGAGTATAGGTGAAAGGGAGATACGTGATGTAACTGTCATGTCTGTTGGCTTTCTGGTGTAGAAAGAATCGAGACAAATATCTTGTAATTAGTCGGTGTCAGGGGGTGTGTGTAGTGTAGTTATTGAGAGTAGGGTTGGGGTACAAGGTAGGCTCAGTTTATTATAGAATACAGTATAAACTACATTGTGTATAGTGAGGGTGTCAGAGTGGTTGGAGGATATCTTTTGTGACGTGAACTGGACGCGATTGTGTGGTTGAAGGGTGGGATCACAGTAGCTTACGTGACTTTAGTTACTACTAGTGAGGAGTGTGTGAGATGACGGGCAGTGGAGGCGTTTTATCATATTTGATGACAGGTGTAGGGGACTATAGACTGAGTAGAGTAGGAGTGTCTATGACTATGGGGTGGCGGTTGAAACACCACAATCATCTTCATCTCATCAGGTGATATTAGATCTTAATAGCGATGTTTGTTGAAGTGGTTTGGGTGAGACACACGTGGATCAACAGTGAGCTTAGATAAGGGGACTGACAGTTAATTAACTGGTCTCTCTTTATTATCAAAGTAATACAGAGTAGCGGTGTCTGAAGGATTGAGATACTATTCTGATGTGAGGTATTGTACAGCAAAACATACACATTCTAAAATCAATGGGTTGGGTTGTGATACATGGATTTACGTAGACGATGTACTAGGTTGAGTGGCGTTTTTGTCTAAGGCAGAGATTTAGGCAGGTTACGATTGATCTGGTAAGCAAGGTATCTATATATCGGTTTTAGTTAGGAGTCACACGGAGTGGTCTCTTGGTGAGACTGCAGGTTCGGGATATGGTTTCAGTAGCTAAGGGTTTGAATTTGTGTCGGGGTAGCACAATGACTGTCTTTATGAAGTGAGAGGTGGGGATTTATGAGAATAACACTAGATGTTTCGCAAAACTATGAGAGTAGTTGAGGGTTAATAACGAAGGATAGTAGTGTGTATCTTACTTTATAGTGGAGCAGTTGATGATGGATGTGAGGACTCATTTTACTCTACGATCGGCGTCAGAAAGAGATATACATTATTCTAGGGTGACAGGTTGACAGGTAGTAACTAAATTTGTTCTATTCTTTTTTACAGATAGTTATGAGTTGGTGGTACAGACTCATCACTTATCTGTAGATTAAGATGTTCTGGTAACATGGTATGTGTACACAGCATAGGGTGTGGTGACAGATTGGGCAGTCGAGAAGTGAGGGCTTATGTTAGATACGTGTGAAAGAGAAGAACAGATTTTAGTGTAGGTACTGTGGGAGGAGTGTGAACACTTTGATAAGGCATAGTAGGTGAGAGTTGGTCTTCTGTTAGTAGATGGATGTGTGTGGTTGTGCGATAAAATAATACAGAACTCTTTAGTGTCTAGTCTTATAGTTATAAAGAGAGTCTGTCTGTGGCTTACTCATTTACAAACACTGCGTGGAATAGGTGATCTCAACTGGGAACGTTCATCGAGAGTGTTCTTTATGAGTGAGACTAGAAATCTAATTCTTATAGGGGGATGAATGCGCGGAGTTGTAGGGGATGTCGATGAGAGTCTACAGTAGTGTGTAAGGGAATGTGTGCGGAGAGGACAACAAGACAATACAGAGAAACATGAGTTATGTTATTAAGTATATAGTAGGGGTATCTGTACATGTGACAGACGGATGAGGATGGGGTCATGATATTGTGTAGTCGATTCTTTAGGAATGTTATTCTATCTCTATTTCTGTGTAGCTTTAGGAGTAAGTGTTGGTGTTTTAATTAGATAGTGTGTTGGCGGACAGAGTGGTGGTATGGGAGAGATTAGATATTACATCATATCATATTAAGCGTTATCGTATAAAAAGGACAATAGGGCGTTTCTCACAAAAGAGGTGCAATACGCTCATTGATATCTTCTGGTTGATGAGGAAGTGTTACCACAACAATGAAATCTTTTATTGTAAGTAATATATAGTTTTATTGGGAGAGAGGAGAGGTGGGTGCACAGTCTAGTAATTATCTTATGTGAGTTATATTGGTTTAGTTGGATAATACAAGTTTATCAGACTAGAAAGGTGGAGGATGGTTTTAGAAGAGAGAGCGAGGTGGAGGACATTGTAGATTATGGAGTGAGGATCAAGATGTTGTTGTCTACCTGATGAGTTGTGTAGTTGTAATTGGGGGAAGTGGTGTTGAGGACACTGATTCTACAGAGTGAGTGGCGGTGGCCTTGGACAAAGGATTGAGAGGTACTAGTATGAGTACAATGATTTTAGTGTCTATTGTAGTATACGAAGACGAGGACTTTAGGAAGACTTTGACAAACAGATAGAGGGATTTGTAGTGATGTTTTGGATAACAACTCTGTGTATTAGGTGTGAAGTGATAGATTAATGAGTAGTAGGGCGTTTGGGTTCAGAAGTAGGGGTGCCGAGGTTATAAGATGTGATATAGTATGATGTTATATACAGTAACTATTATATGGAGGGTGGAGAGAGATGTGTGAGAGGTGTGCATATCTAGTGTCTTAAGTGGGTTACGGATTGGGGGGTTTAGATTCATGGGGCGCGCAGTATATTGTTTTCTGTACAACACAAGTCTGGGATTATGATTAGGGGTAGGGATTCTTGAAGTCAAGCAATTTTCGGGGGGGATAATAGGGGTCAATGTGACCACTTACATGAGACATCGTAAGAATCATTAGGTTTACTATTTTATGTGGCGTGGGGTTCCTACATGAGATTTGAACGTGCGAACTGGCACAGGACTTTGTATGGCGCGAAATTTGTGTTGAGGTTAGGGTGGGAGACACCGCTACGATTGTAGTTACCAGTGGGTAGGACAAGTAGTGGGTTTAAGTATGGGGAACATCTTAGTGGGTTTCTAGGGCAGGACATACACACAGACAAAGATAATAGTCGAGAGACAAGAGGTGTGTATTGTATGGGTGGGTGTTTGTGCGAATTTGGGGAGCGGCAGGGGGGTTACTTATGAGTTATGTGTTTGTGTGAGTATTACATTAGTGAATACATGTGTGAGTTAGTATGTGGTGTGGTCGGGAAGGGGTGTGTGCATCTTTATTTCTGGGGTCAGAATGATAGGCATATGGGGGGGATATGATTTATAACTACGTGAAATTTTTGACATACAAACGAGGTTGGTTTAAAGGGCGAGTTAGGTGATTATGGTGTGTAACGAACAATATTTGCGCAATGTGTAGTGATGGATCTGGACAATCATTACAGCTATTCTCTATAAGTTCTAACAGGGGGGGTTGGCTTCATGACTGTGGTTTGGGAGTGAGGCGCAAATAGAATAGACAGTGTGGGAAGTAGAGCATATAGACACAACACATAATTGAGGTACAGTGTCATATTGCTGGGAGTGTTCTCTCGAAAGAGGTCTAAGGAAAGAGACGGACAGGGCTATGCGCGTGAGGGTCTGGGGGGTGAGACGGTAAGTTTCTTTTTTGTGTACATCAAGTGGGAGGTGTGAGCAGTAGGGGAGTTTGATGTGTGTGTAGTGGGATAGGTGTGTGAGTTTTGAGTGAAGAGTTGTAGATGAGGAAAAAGAAAACGATATGCACAATATTTTTAGTTATATTTAGTGGATTTTAAGGTAGGTACTGGTAGTAGATGACTGAGGGTATGCTGCGGCAATGGAGAGGGGGAGAGGTAGATGGTGTATGTAGACAGCGCGTACTACGTTCTCGGACTAGAGCAACAGACACAGAGACTAACAAATACAGTGGTGGTGCGGGGGTGTGTGAGATGCAACTGTCTAGAGGTGGTACAGGTCTGGTGCGGAGGAGAGTAGTGTTTATATGGGAGAATGAACACATAGAACAGATACTACAGATTGTCTGGTTTATGGAGTGGTCTTTTGATAGTACTGTGGACGGAGGGGAGGGTTAGTTAATGGTCATCAAAGGATCACTTTATGGTTTTGGTTAAATTGTAATGTGTGGGACTGGTGAGGCTGAGGTTTTTGAGCTGCACTAATGTGTATCTTTGCAGGAGCTGAGTGCGGTGGTCTATGTAACATGTTCATGACAGTGAGTGGCATATGATTCAGTCTAATCTATGATAGGTTTCAAACGAGACTATAGCACATTGGGATTTGGGATTACGTGATGAGAACACTGGTTGTATCTCTGAGTGCACTGAGGATATATTTCTTCAGACTGATTGGTGGACTTGGGAGAGGTGGGCGCAGGGTGTATCAAGACAGACAGGATTGAAGTGTAACATGAGGGTTCATAGTCTGTAACTGATCTTAAGAGGTGTTATAGGATTTATCTGGGTATTCTTTAGGGTTACTGTGGGGTAGTAACTTCGTCAGAAGTGGGTGTGATGTAGAGAGTACATTATTGTACATGTCTTCCTTTAATTGGGATTGTTTTGGAGGAGCGTGTGGGATTTCTCCATGAGAATCAGAGGCAGCATGTATGATGGTGGGGGTGATGGAGATACGAGTGGTAGGTGATATGGTAGGAACAAATAGATTGATATTTAGAACACAGGACACTTTTGGATATACAAACACATGAAGTGGGGATCTATTACGCGAGGTGCGACAGTCACTTTGTTGGTGGGTGGTTCGAACACGTGTCAATACTTATAGCTACGTAGAGAGACGGGATGGATATTAGATTGTGACACTAGTATGTGATGTGGGATAATTATGTGACTGAGAGTAAGGAGGTTTAATTTGTGGGAAGTGGGTACATGTGTCAATTCTGTAGAGTACACAACGTCTGGATGGGAGAGACTCAGGACGGGCATTGTTCTCTGCATGGGAGGAGGGGTTGTCGACTTAACAGAACAGGTTAATAATTATGTCACATACTGTGGTTATTGTGATGCACTGGGAGGGAGAGAGGAGAGTGTATATATGATTGTTCTGAGGGAGGTGTTGAGGAGTTGTGGTGTAGAGTTCATAATAGGGGGAGAGGTGGGAGTGGGGTTGAGAAGGAATGTGCATAGTGATTCTGAGAGGACGGACACAACTGGACAGCGTTGATATAGGGTAAGTAAATAAAATGGGAGAGATAGGTACTAGATGAGGTGGGAGGACAATTTACTGTGTCTATTCTGTGAGAATATCAAGATGATTATGTGTTATATGAGGTGACGTGTTAGAACGGGCAGTGTACCTTTGTGGCAGAGGGCGGAGAGAGAGACATTAGGACATACATTCGAGTACTGTGAACAAACTATTATTGGTTTAGGATATGTGAATACAGCTTATAGGAGCGACATGGTGGGGACACTTCGGGAGTGGGTGACAGATCGCGGATTTTGATTGTTGGATATTTGTGGTTTTTAATATGTGCAAGGGTGGTATTCACATACTGGTAGGGAGCAGGAGATTGATTGAGATGTAGGGATTGTCTCATTATACGTCTACAACTAGATGAATAGCAATTGAGAGATTCTTTTCTATTTTATATAAGAGGGAAATAGTTGTAGTATGGATTTGGGTTGTGCGTGTGATGATGAACTATAGATGTGTTAGTTAGTGTATAGACTGAAGCGTGGTGGAGGGGGGAGGATGAGGATCAACATCTAAGAATATTTATTAATAACATTAGGTATGGACACAATTATGGTGACAAAAGGAGAGTCAGAGTTGTGTATCTATACTAGTAAGTGCGTAAGTGAGTGAGGGGCAGTCTATCTACACTGAGGAACGAGAGACTAAGTGACGATTCACATACCTACACTAATCTGAAATTGGATGTGAACACGGGTATAGCGTATCTTGGATCTGAGAAGGTGGGGAGACGAGGTTGGGATGGGGTTTGAGTACATTTGACTTATCACTTGAGTTGGTAGTTATTTAGTGAGGTATGGGTGCGGGCATGTGGATTGTTGTAAAATGTTTGAGGTTGTGTGGCAGCGATGTGGATGATATAAAGGATGAGATTTGAGAGACATGCAAAGATTTCTGAGTGAGCGCGTGTTGTCACTAGGATGTTGTTCAACAATAAGTAGTTGGGACTTTAGACTTATCATAATTTATCAGGTGGTGCATACAGAACTTAATGGGAAGTTGAGTAGCTGGAGTGTACATGACAGAGGTATATTAAGGTATCGTGTGTGACTTGGAATACAGACTAGTATTCACAAACTTTGGATAAGAGTATCGTGTGCGTTCTATAGGACAATGACAACATGAGCAATATGGAACTGAGCGTGGTCTATACACAGGAGAGGTTGACTCATGATATGATTATTGTTGTAACACAGATATGTCAGGTGGCGCGGCGAGAACTGTTTTTTGTGATGAGAGAGGTAGAAATGTTAGTATCTCAATTGAGGGATAGTCAAACAATTGATTGGGACATCTCTTAATATGAAGATAAATTTAAGATGTGGGTTGTATCATTGGATTCTTTTTCTGATGGGCGTACAGTTCAACGTATTTTTACAGTCTTTAGAAGAACTGGTATGTGAACGCGGTCGGGAGGGTACGTAGTATGGGCGACAGGACATACACTGTGTGTGGCTGATACAAGAGAAATCTTACAATTTTACAATTACTTCACAGGATATGTATATGGGGGTGAAGCTAGGAGCAGAGGGGAGAGGATTTACGGACGATCACACAGATACATGCTCATATTCACTTCTGTGAGTTCTATTTATCGAGTATAAGAGGAGGGGAGAGAGTGGTGGGGAGGTGTGACTCACAGAGTGTGGACAGTAGGGGGAGTGTTGGTCAAGTCTAATATCTAGATTTGTGATTTATTGATCATATTGGATATAGGGGCGCAGGGGTAGGGACAATCAGGATCTGTTTTGGGGTTGTATAAGGATGTATCAGGGTAGAGTAGAAGGTGTCAGTCTGTGTGACACACAGGGCTGGGATAGAACTATTGTCTCATAATATTATAGACATGCATGGTCATGGTTAACATTCATGGAGTGAGTTTGGTGCAGTAGCACTGGGAGGGAGGTCTTGTGAGGTATGTGGAGGCGAGTGTAGGAGCATTTTATTATGTGAGGGTGTGTATTATTTTAGGAGTTGTTAGTGTGCAGTTGTAGGGTATACAAATAGGTGGTGTATAGCAGGGTTACACCAGTTTGATTATCAGCATACTGAGTTGAGGAGTTGTATGGTGGAGTGGTAGTATAACTACAAAATTATAGGAGTTGGTGAGTTATTTTGTGAGAGGAGTTATTGTAATTCAGTTGGGCGTAGTTAGTTTTTTAGAGTGGGGTTGATGGATATGAAAATGCGGTTGTATTTATTTATCTTATTACTATAGGTATACATCAGTTTATTGACAAGATGTTATTCTGTGTCTAGATGGAGACATAGGAGGTGTAAGTTGCGAACAGCTACAGGTGTTGTGAGATAGAGGACGGGTTATTCGATCTTCACTAAATGTGCGAGGGAGAGGTATGAGATTGTGCGTTCTGGTGTGTAGGAATTATGTTTAGAGGAGATAGTTCAGTGGTGTAAAGATAGATTGTTCTTAGAAGAGAGTAAGATTGAGACAATTGGGTTAAGGATGCGAGAGTAGTATGACATCTGGCGTGCAGTAGAATATGATCAGTGATTAGAGCAAGATTAGTAACAGAGACAGGGTTGGTTGTGATTATGGTGTGTATAATAGCTATCAGGGAGAGTGTGAATGATCAACTTATAAGGTGTGTGGACACGGAGGTAGGTAAGGACAGGAGAGTAGGGTATATAGGTAGGCATGATGGAGTGTAAGAAGCAGAGATGATCTGGGGGGTGACTGACAGAGTATAGACAGCAAATGTGACTTTTGGCATATAGCCACACACACAGGCACACTGGATGGATAACGAAACTAGTGACAGGAACATGAATAAGGCACAAGATGTTAGAGAGATGATAGACGTGTAGCGAGAGGACATCTGGGGTATTGGGACGTCACGGAATTGAGGATAGAGAATGAGTGACATTAAATAAGGACACACGAGAGTAGATCTAGGATTATAGATACACATGGATGACATGTAGACATACACTTAGGTGAGATTTTAGTAGGGGCGAAATAGAAGTTTTTGGGTGAATTGTCACATACTCTATTATGAGAGACGAGAGGAGATGAGGGCGTTTAGCGGAACAGGGTGGGTATAGGGTTAAGTTGGGGGGAAGGTTTGGAGTTTAGTAGATTGGGACAGCTAAGGAACGTCATAGTTGGAGTCATTAGGATAGAGGTGACAGGTGAACAAACAGAGTGTAAGCATGGGGGTTGACGTCAGTTTTATGATAATTGGTTATATGTATTAGTACATGTGGGGGAGAACGTGGGGGATTTGTGGGGGGAGGGTGCTAGTTGATACCAACAGATTAGTGTCTATAGTAGTGATGAGGGAAAAGGTACACACAAGAGGTAAAGGATGGTGATGGTATTAGACTAGTGGGGTGACTCTCGTAATGGGAATGGGGACATATTATATGAGCACAGAGACAGTGGTCAGATATGAGTGGAAGATTGTGACGGAAGGCAGCAGGTGTAGGGGTCAATGATGTGTCTGACGACACGTAGGATACTGGCACGATTACTGATTAACGGGGATGAAGGAGAAAGCTACACACAGATGAATGATGCTTGGGGACAGAGGCGGCAAGAAGACGGACACACAAGTTACATATATATGTTAATTTCACATACTTACACATAGTCAGTCTAAGAGGTGTAGCAAGTGTACTTCTCATGGTTTTAATGTTCTTATGAGTGTGATAGAGGACAAAAATGGAACAGGTGGAGGACACACGAGGCGTGAGAGTCGTATTGGGCATGATAGGGAGCATGATATAGAGTAGAGAGAGCTGTCTGAAACATAGACTAGAATGTGGAAGGATAGACAGGTCAGTCGTTCTTAGGAGGAGATGATGTGAGGGGTAAAGGTGTTAAAGAGGACAGGTGAGTTACGAGTCACAGGAATGGTGGTGGGGGTAGATCTGGGGTGTCAATATAGGTGAAAGTGAGGCAGTGATCTGGACACACACACTTGGTTGCATGAGTGGACTGGAACACAGTAGTTGTGGGGGATGTGTCACGTTGGAGTCATGGATGAGTGACAGCGAGGATATGGATGGTAAGTTTCATGTGGTAGAGACTACTGGAGAGTTCTAGTTTGTGATGTGGAGAGACTAGTGTGGTTAGGAAGGTGTTAGTGTAGAGGACAGGATGTGATAGTGACATGACAGGACACAATGAGTGGACAGCATCATATATATGTAAGGTCACTAGGAGTCTGGATATTAATATACTATGGGTAGGGGGGAGTTGTTAAGTGCGGGTGTATGTGGTTGAGAGTGAATAGGGGATTGCGGACAGGGGTTTTTAAGGGAGGCAAAATAAATACGGCGTGGGATCTCAAAGGGGTGTAGAACAGAGTGGGGGATATGTGACAATAGTAGGGCGGGGAAGCAACTGGAGGGATTATGGGGGCACTGTACGTGAAACAGACATGTGAAACGATGGGTCTCTGAGTAGGCACTGTATAGGAGAGGCAGTGGAAGATGACAAGTCGGGTGGGAGAGAAGGGTGAGGGATCTTGGTTAATGTTTGTGAGGAAGACACAGATTGATCAGTAAGAGAATTTGGGGGAGAGGTAGGTGTGAGGGATAGAGTTATACATGGTATAGGATCGAGGAGAGTGTGAGACATATCCGGGACGTGTGGGGTGAAATGGGCACTTGTGGTATCTAACACCATAAGACAGTTTACAGAGCGTTAAGTAAGCGGTGTACTTACTGAGCAGACGGACTAGAGTGTAGTGGCGAGGTACAATGGGACAAATAAAGATGAAATTAAGCGTTTGATGTCTACACACGGCGGGTAGGAGGATTATGTTGTCTTGGGATGGATGAGATATGAGGTGTAGAGTGTCAATGAGGGTGTGGTGGGAGGGTGGAGGTATGTCTACAATGGTTATGTGGGCGGGTAGATGAGCATATTAGTGATGTTGTTGGTATTACAGGGGATTGTGTGGAGTGGCAAATGAGAGGTCATTGGATTTGAGAAGTACTGGGTAGAAAGTGCGTACGCTAGTACTTACTAATAAAACTGTAGCATTTCTGTGTCTGTCATTTCTATGATTGTGTGTCTCTGGGTGAGAAGATTAGACAGTGTAGTTGAGGTTTGTGTGTGATTTCACTTATTGTATTGCACTAGGTTAGACATTGGTAGTTGTTAGGGCAATTTATAGGAGGATTTGTCGCGTGCAAACTGTGGAGCTAATGGCGACATGTGACGGAGGATTTTGTACTTTGGTCACAAAGAAGATACATTGGGTGTAGATGGCAGAACGAGGTTGAGAGACAGAAACAGGTGCACTTCTACGCAACAGATTTGAAGAGACATAGGGACTGTACGTGTTAGTATCACGTAAATATGTAGGTATAAGAAAGTTGAGGAGATCTTCTGCAACAGGGGACAGCAATGGGTGTGTGGGATGGATTCAGGAGTGTGGGTCTGTAGGGTAGGACTTTATGAAGGGCAGTAGCTGAGTAATTTGGAGGGGATATGCAGATAATTAGAATGGGGTGGAAGAGCTGGTGGAGTCGTGTGGACAACATATAACACACGTGTAGAGATGGTAGAGTGTGTAATACGCTTTGGTGTAAACGTTCAATGCTAAGTTGTTTGTAGCAGTGTACTTGAAGTTTCTCATCATTTAAGATGTGGTATAGGGGGAGAGAGGAGCTGGGGGGGGGAGGGATACTGTAGAGTTATGGAGACAGCTTATGTATATCATAGGGACAGAACAGAGTGTCATGATTGGTTGAGTGTGTCTCTTTTATGGTGTTGAGGAAAGAAGGGAGGAGTGGGGTGTGTAGATACGGGGGACGATACTTGTTTGGACAGTGTGATGAGAAAAATCATAGTATGATAAGTAGTGATGTGGCATGGATAGACATATATATGTAGATGATGATACTGGTGGGTAGTTTAACGATGGATCTGATGTGTACATGGTACGACAAATGAGTGTGGGTGGATTAATTATTGGGGTGAATTGAGAGGACACAGATAGTATATGGGTGCGGGCGAGGTACGTAAGTTATTGTAGCGTGTAGGAGTGTAAAGACTTTGTATATGATTTACTGAGCTTGTGTCTTGAGGGAACACGCAAATGAGTGGGTGGCACATTCATAGTCTTTAGGGTGAGCATTATGCATTTAGTCTGTTGAGTAGGTAGTGAGTTAGGTGGGTGTCACTCCATAAGACTTCGGAGGACACGTAGTAGGTCAGGGCATAGCGTGCTGGTGGGACAGTGGAGTAGGGGTGATAGTAACAAATGAACATGTGTGGCAATAGGATAGACATTACATTGTGAGAAGTAGTATATGTAGTGGTAATAACACAAAACTTAGAGTTGCAGATTGTTAACGATTATAAACAGAGTGGATGTGTGTAGGATTCATGGGGTCTATTGAGTACTTCTAACCTGTAGAGAGTGTTTGATGGGTGGGGATAGTCTCATGAGAGTGTCTGTGTTATGGAGACTCGACGAGTCTTCTGCAACGTAGCGGTGTGATGTAGATAGAGAGAGCGTGCAGTGTGTCACTTGAGTATCACTTAACACAGAGGTGTATATCTCTTAGGTTGATAATGTTCTACATATAGTTTTTGAATTACAGCATCAATGAGGGACATTATGATAGATGAGGGATTATTGGGGCGACAGTCAGGAGATCATATTTGATCCTCTCTGAGCATTAGGAGAGTGCAGAGGGAGCTTAGACACAACACTAGGCGTGCATGGGTGAAGAGAGTAGATGGAGTTGTGATAGCACAGGGGCCAGACGTCTGTGGTGTATTGATCATAGTGTGGGGACTGTGATATATACTTCTTGTGTGCACTACAGTGCACGGTCGAGACTATTTTGTACATTTGTTTTAGTAAGTAACTTGTGCGTGACGGTGTTATTAGCATGTATGGTGGTCTTAATGTGATATCTTAGGTGGTAATATTACGATGTTAGGGTGTATGAGTGCAGCGGAGTGGATGACAATCATTCGGGTGTCAGTTATGGACGGGTAGGAATGTAGGACGCAAGGTAGAGTGTGGAATGGGGTTGGGGGGGGACTAACTAGATCTTGGGGACATATGATTGGTAGGTGTGTGACTTGTGCACCTCATGTTAAGTAACAGTGTCATATTGTAGAAAGTCGTTTGTGTAGGGCATATGTGTGAGACAGAAGACACAGCGTATGAACGGGAATGATGTTGAGTGCGTAGTAGACACAGACTGAGGGGATAGTGGGATTGGGTGGTGTGTGTATAGAAGGGACAAAATGGATGCATTGTGGATATATGTAGAAGTTGGAGGGAGATGATGTTTACTTTTGGGTAGAGATAAGGGTGGATTTTCATGGTTTATTTTATACTGTATAAACACATAGAGTGTACGTGGAAGGTTGGGAGCAGGTGTAGTATTACAGTTGGTTGACGGAGATGGTGGTATTTCTGAGTGTGTGGTGGGATCGGAGGTTTTTGGGTGGACAGTGTATAGTCTTTGGTCTAATGGATGTGTAGTTATACAATTACACAATGGTTCTTCTCTGTGGTGTTCAATATAACAAGTTAGTAGATATACACAGAATTCATGGTTGACATTTTATCGGAACTGAGTATCAATTGGAGTGCAGTTGGTTAGTAGTGTACGCAGTTGCTTCACGTGGTGAAGGTGGTAGCAATTTATGACGTGTATGGTTATGTCGAGGTGAGCAGTAAGTGGTGTCTCTTGTGCTATGATGAGGTAATATAATAAACTGGAGTCGATGAGGTGAGAGCCCTTGGTAGATCAGTGTGGAAGAGTAGCGTCGTAGAGAAGAGTGGTCTCAAGGGGTGTGGGGGCATCATTGGTAGGAGAACAATGCGTAGTGGACAAAGTCAATCATCAAAAAGTTATAAGGCGTCACGTTACTAAAGAAGTTGACATGATTAATTCATTAACTGAGGGAGTAAACAGAAATAGGGTGTGGTGTGACTATTAATCTACATTGACATGGTATTGACGACACACATGTGAATTGTGGGGTGATATGAATTGAAGTGAGGTGATGTGGGTGGGACATGTAACAACTAGGTATGCATTTAATCCTGTACTGCATTGAGAGGAGTACAAGAGTGAGATTTAGATTGGGGGCATAAGGAGTTTGGCATTTGGAGTATATGGTAGTACAATCAATAGTGGACACTGGAGTGATGGAGTGGATTGGAATTGCGGGTGAGAGGTGAAATGGAGGGAGTGATGCATATTTAGGGCAGGTGGTATTGATTGAGAAGGGATGTGGTTTTGTGGGGTGTTTAGGGTGTTAGTGGGGGGAGGGTGGAGTGGCTATGGCGTTGTTGTATTTGCTACACATGCAATTGTGTAGGGTGCTGTTGTGGTTAGGTGGACATGTGGAGAACCGAGGGTGTAACGAGGGAACAAGACCAAATACTATTTTCGTATGAGAGGAACAGAGCAGTATGCGGATCATCGGATGTCATGCTATAATTAATTTGTGGTACTCTGTCTCAAGTATTTACGAGGGATGGGAGTGTCAAGGTTATTGTAGGCTTGGTCTTACTGTGTTATAGCGTGATATTCACATGGACAGACAGACAACACGTAGTATGTATCTGGAATAGTTGTGGAGTGAAGTGGTTGGTTGGTGTTGTATGGAGGGGTGCACAACACAATTTAGGTGGGTGGTACAATGAGGGCACACATGTTTAGGACTTACTGGTCTGGATATGTTGGTGTTGTAAAGTGATAGGGGTGTTAGTGTCGACTATGAGATATCCTGGTGGTAGGTTGATGGGTGGAGTAAGATCGGGTTGTGTGCTGAATGGAGTGATGGGTGTTGTGAAAAATACAAGGTGTGGTGGATGTGACACAGATACAACCTAGAAATGTGGGGAAACAGAGTTGGGGTTGAAGGTCTGATAAGGAGGTTACAGTCGTAAGTGTCATGTCGACAATTTTTGAGGAAATTTCGAAGGTACAGATATAAATGATAGTAGTAAGGGATTTGTGAGTGTTAGGTTTGTTAATAGTATTGGAGTTAGTTTGGAAGGAAGTGTTGTTTGTGGTTGAGACGAGGGAGATAAGTTTGATTGTGACACATTCTATTATTCGTTAGGTTAATTAAATAAGGACATGCGGTGGTTTGGCACACAGAAGGATGCACAGACAGTGGAGAGAGTGTTTATGAGCGTAGGAATATAATTGACAGTGGACAAGACTGATGACAGAAACATTATGAATGGATACACAGTACGAGTTGTGGGTGAGCGCGGGTGGACAGTGGGGTCTGAAACAGCGTATTAACACTGTAGGCAGGAATGGGTTTGGTGTGTATTTTGAGTGTGGCGACTACTAAGTTTCGGACTGGAGCATGATTGCACGGACGGAGAGAAGTTATTTAGAGGTGAATATAGAGAGAAGTGGTACTGAGTTGAACACACTGTGGAGACACGAGACACGGAGGTGAGTAGGGTATGGACATGTGGAACAAGTAAGGGAATTACACATCACTTGGGTATTTCAAGGGGATAAATGGTACACACATGGTTTTGTGGTATCGGTGGGGAAAGTTCGGTGAGGCTAGTGTGGGACACGGGGAGTGTCGTACTCTGGATTTTATGAGGAATCTTGCACTTGGGGCGTGTATTGAGTGACGCGAGTTAAGACGGGTGTTATATATATGAACAGTCACACTCGGTGGAAGAAGGCAATGTAGGTATGGATCTGAGCGGAGGAATACGGGAAAAGAGGACAAGACTGGGTTTGAGGATGGTCACTCAATGCAACATGAGAACGTTATTGTGTGCGTGTCAACAAGGTGTTGATAGAGTTGGTTAGAGTAAGGTATAATATACAATTTGTTGTGGTTTGATACAGATTTTCAGTATATAGTGAGTTGGTCTGAGGGTGGATGTTGGACATCAGCGTACACGGAGCAACTTGTGTAGATGGTGAAGGGAAAGACTACATGGTATTGGACTCATAGTGTAATAATGATGAGATATGACTAAGTTGGATAGAACACACATTGGTAGACAGAAGATCAGTGTGTGTCTTCAATAGACAGGTGAAGTTCACGGGCGACAGTACTTTGCGAGGAAAAGAGAGGTAAAGAGTGGGTCATCTGATAGGCTGATGGAGTAGTGCGTAGAAGTAGGGAGAGGTAGTACATGGCACATGACGGATAATGATGGGAGTAGAGATTTATTTTACTTCTTGTGTTTTGGTGTAGCACGGAGACTGAAAAATATCACGGTGCAATAGTGTCTATGTGTCAGAGCATGTGAGCACACAGGGAGCAGGTTGGTGTATAGATGGGTATTTTATCTGTGCAGGGAAACCAGGGAACGTAGACACACATTTAGAGGATGTGGGTACAGGGAATAGTGATGCAGATGGCAGTGAGGTTTAGAAATGTGAAAAGGTGGTCGTGGTTGGATTTATATGGGTGGGAGGATGAGAGACATGCACACGTCAAGAAGAAATCCTGAATGAGATCTTAGAGCAGTCTGTAGTCTGATTTGTTGGAGCGCAGATGAGGTGACTATCTAGTGAGTGTATTTAATAGAGGTGAGGGAGATTTAATCACTTCAATGGCGTGACATATAGACAAGGATCGTGACTGAGACTTTCAAACAGACGTGGCACATAAAGCGGGGAGGTTGTGAGTGGGATACACACGTGTTGGTGTTCTAGACAGCTGTATTAAAGGTATGAGACACGACTATACATTATAGAATGAGTGGTGACATGTTTTGTCTGAGGAAAGAATGTGGTAGAGTTTTACAGGTCAGAGGGGACAATGAGAGTGGAGGATCTCGATGCATGATCTCATAAAATGATCAGTGAGGGGGTGTGGAGTTGGATGTGTAGATCTTAGGCACACGGGAGTCAGGACTGTACATGACACTTATCTTAAGTGATCTAGGGTTCGATACTGATATGGAGCAATAGTACAGTAGACAGAGATTTAGTACAATTGGTGTGAGAGAGAGGGTTACAAAAGACGTTTGGGGTAGTCACTCTCGTGTGACTTAGGACTACATTGGGGGTGGGGGTACAACTCAGATACGTAGTTTGATATTTAGTTTTGAGGAGTGTTACTGATGAGGTTCAAGATACATAAGATTATATTTGAGAAATTTTTATCATGTTTATTGGTTATCTGGCGTGTGATATCTTCAGAGAGGTCTCTGTGAGCGACAAAAATTGTCTATTATGTTGATCAATTCTACGTTGTGCTTGTGGGGAAACTCATTTACTTCGGTGTTACTCAATGAAGTAGGTCACTGTTGGTGTTGTGAGCAAGTTTTTTGGTTGCTGCGTGACGGTAGCGATCGGGAGTTGGAGTGAAAAAATAAGAGACTGAATATATAGGTCATGGTATTTAACCACTATTGTGAATGCGACAGTAAATAAATTATTAAAAAAAATATTAAGGTAACAGTTTTGAGTGGTTTTGTTTATAATGATGATAAGGTATTTTGAGACACAAATAGTATGAAGTATAACTATCACACACATAAAAAATAATTTGATGAAATGTAATTAGGAAGTTTTAAATGAAAGATTTTTTTTTGGAATTATAATATAAGATGTATACGGAATAAATTAAAAAGTTCTGGATTTTAGTATAGTAGATGATTATATATTGTTTTAAAAAGTAAAAAAAGCTAGTTGTTTTCATAAATATGTGCTTGCAATTATAAATAAATAATTATATTGGTATCACACAGGATCGTCTATAAACACGGAGTAATAAATATATTGATAACGGATTCTGCCACGGTGATTGCTATAATAATAAAAATAAAATACACTGCTAGGATTGCAGTATTTCTTCAACCTGCCTTTCCAATAAAACGGATTTTAAAAGCGATCATAAAGTCTTGTCCCCTCATAAATGTTACCAAGAAAAATGTCAACTCATCCCGCAAAAAAATTCCCTATACACTCCATAAACAGAAAAATAAAAAAGTTATGGCTCTCAGAAGACTGCGGTGATGCAAAAACGTGTTTTCCTTTTCAAATAAAAGTGTTTTTTTATTGTGTAAAAGTCTGTAAACATTAAAAAGAATGCGTCGTAGCCCCGCGCGGGAAGCCAGGGGATGGCCGCAGTTGGAAACCAAACTGTGGTATACCAAACCGACCACATAACTTAGCATCATCATTGTGAAAAGCCGTCCAGAATCCTCACCGCCTACCGCATGTCCAGGTAGTATTTATGGAAATTTTGGCAGGGCCAGGCCCCCTTCCGCCCTCGGGGGTCATCTAGTATGGTTTTGGAATTTCTGGGATGTCGCTGCGCCAGACAAAGCGCATGATCTAGTCTATTTCAAAATAAAGGAGAAAGACTTGGGAGCGCAATCGGGACTGTTTGGAAAAGGTAGATCAGACGTGGGCAGAATATTCCTTTTCAGAAATATAATGCGACCTATATCCAGGAGAAGTCTTTTTGACCCACCTGGAGAAGTTCCCTGCTTGAATGAGGTTGAACAAGGGGGAGAAATTAAGATCAAAAAGTTTTTTTAAGATCTGATGGTATATGCACACCAAGATAATTAATGGAAGAAGTGTCCCAGGCGAAAGAGTAAGAAGACTCAACCGGGCGACCTCCCTCCATTGATAGAGTAAGATTCAGTGCCACGCTCTTTTTTATCATATGACCTTATGATTACTGAATTTTCCCAAATGTCTTGAGTTCTGAAGAACAGATGTAGAGAGATAAAGGGATCCTTAATATAAAGTAGCAGGTCATCTGCGAACGGCAGATCTTTTACATGATGCTGCCACACATTAATCCCTTTTAATAGAACCAATGGCTCGGATAACTTGGAGCAAATTCTCCATCACTATAGCGATACAAGAGGTGGGAAGAGGGCAACCCTTTTTCCTGTACCATTGCGAATAGGGAGCGGGGGCGAGATGGCCATTGACACGAATTTGATCCTGTGGGGAGTTGTATAACGCCTGTTAGTATTTGGTAAGGAGAGTCGGGCCTATCCAAGGTTGGAGATGGCCCCAAAGAGGAAAAGTCAATCTACCCGTCGAAAGCCTTCTCGGCATCGTAATGAGAGTAACAAACTCGGGATTTTTAGAACGTTGTGAACATAATCAATCAGGGTGATTGTCTTCAGGTATTATCCTTGCCTCTCTCATAGGGATAAAGCCCACCTGATCGAGGAAGGATAAGGCTGCCTAGCAGCGGGTTAAGCCCTCAGTGCTCTCAATTTTTGATTCATTTTGCAAAGTCTTAGCGTCCGGGTGTTAATGACGATATCGGCCGCTAGCTCTGACACAGGGCCGTGTCCTTCCCCTTCGCTACGGATATGACCGTTTATAGGGCTCTTGAAGAATTTCCAGGTCAAAGGTGAATCATTAGAAACTGGTGTTAATAGGCTCCATAAGTGTGGGGGTAAGCTCCGCTCTTAAGGACTAATAAAATTTGGCAGTAAAGCCCATCTGTCCCCCGGGCTCTTTCCCGTGGGAGGGAGGCAATAGCCGCCGGAGTTCTGTTTGCTAGAAGGGCTTCTCCAGGGACTCCAAAACATCCGTGGCAGAGTCCTGGGCAAGCCGTGTTTTGCAGATATAATATGCAAGCAGCTGCGTGCGACTCCACATGGTTTCAATTGGAGTGTTTGGCGAAGTGTGTAAATGTTAGAATACAAGTCGTGAAAGACCACCTAGTATGTCCTGTGTTAGATGTACTAACTGACAAGATATTCGGTTTTTGATCTGGGGTACAACTAAGGAAGCTCTCTTCTCCCCTCAACGCGCTTCCAATTATCGTGCCAGGCTTATTACTCCAACTCATAGTAATACACCTCACGGAATTTTGGCCGGTTATGCGTCTATGCTTCATCTCCATAAGCACTATAACCTCGGGCCTCAGCATGGGTTAAGAAGTCTAAGGTCATCAAATTGACCCAGTGGTTTTGTGAGGACAGCTCCGCTATATAAGGTCATGCAAAGCAGCGATTGTAAGTTTGCAGCCGGCTTCTCCGCTGTAATCGTAGCACCAGGTTTTGAATTAACACCCCCCTTAAAACACACTTCCACGCCCCCCATTGGGTCTGAGGCCGTCGTACATTCTCCTTATGGTGAGTTTGAGACTCCTGACTACTAGTTTGAGCTCTCGCAGGCAAAGAGCGTTCCTGTAGGAGTCGCTCATTGAGCTTCCAGGCAAATGGCGGGCGCTGGAGAGTGCGGGAGATTGAGATCACAATGGATCGGGGCATGGTCAGAGTGCAATCTGACGCCGATCTTAGCATCTACCGTGCGAGAGAAGAGAGTGCTGGAGTAGGACATAATCAATTGCGCTATAAACTGGTGCGGCTAGAGAAAAAAGGTATATCCTCTTTCTCCCCCCAGTGATTTTTTTTTGCATCCCCTCCATACATCCTAGAGCAATCCTTGGTATCGAGAACGGATCACTAGAACATAAAATGTCGGAGTTTGAATCCTCCATAACACCCTAATAGATGCCCATTGTGCGCTAGAAGACGAGGCTTCAAAAGGTTTTGTGGGAAACTTATTGATCTGAGGACAGGGTAACGGAGGGAAAAACTTACGCATCCGTGTGTCCCGGAGTCCGTTACCCAAGATCTTCTCCACCTTTTCTCTCAGTCTTCATGGCCATAGTACTCCCAGAAGGCCTCGCAAATAGATCCTCTCAATTGATCCATAATCCGCCGCCTACCTAAGCGAAGCAACTTCACCCCTCGCGCCAAGGACGTTATTGTCAAAATATACTCTCAGAAAACAAAGGACGATTTCTCAGGGCTCTACGCACAAACATCCTCCCTTACCGATAAATACAAAGATATAGTGATTTCCCAGAACTCTCAGGCAGGGAACTATGCTGAAGCGTAAAGATTTCGCCGAGTACACCAAACTTCTCCGCGATCACAATAGTCTCTACCATTGGGGGCTTCCCTGTTAAGCTAGTCATCTACATAAAGGACATGCACTACTGTCTGCCACATGACAATGGTTAAGGAGTCCGACTTTCATGGGAACTGATTCACTCTCCGACTACTACCGATCAAAACAAAGAATCTGACCCGAAGTAGTTACCGCTTGCGTCTGAGAAACAAGATAGATCCACCTCTCACCTCCCTTGGCCCTATGATGATGCACGGGTTGGGTCAGTGATATTGCTCACGACCTTTTTTTTTTTTCCTTATAAAATGTCTCTCTTTCTTTGTGGCATTCTCCAAGCTTGGCTTGCTGTCCGTGCGCCCTCCTGCCACTAGACTGTTGTGCCTCACTTTGCTTTGCTTCCTTTTTATGGAACCACTGTTCTTTGTTAAGTTGTTTATAGGGTCATTGCTTATTGAACTCTTTATGGTTTTTTATGTTTACTGCCATGTCTCGAATAGTATTTAGGTTGCATTCTCCATTCTACCTCTCTCCACCGGTTTTGTGTACCTGGTTGCAATCTGCGCATATATTCTCACTTATCTTATGTTTTTGGGGATTCAAGATATTGTCTATTAATGTCAATGGGCTTCAATTCACCCCTTTAAAAGGTCGTTCCTCGGAGAGATGTCTTGAAAGCGAAAGGGATGTTGTATGTCTCCAAGAGTAACTCATAGACAGCATGATTCTCATAGGTTGAGGGCATAAGAGGGTTTCTGGTAAAATTTCTTACTCCCTTCACGCAGAAAAAAGCAGGAATTGCGTTTTTTGTTAAAGATACAGTTCATGTTTTCACTTAAGCAAGACTTATTGACAGTAGCGGTAGATTACATCATTATCCATTGTCTGTTAAATTCACAGAATATTCCATTGCTACACTTTAGCACCTAACAAAAAGACACCTCGATTCTTTCCAAAAGTTATTGCCAAGCCAAATCGCTCCATAACTCTATCTCACCTGTGTGGAGACTTTAATCAGTCATAGTCCCCCCAGATAGATAAATCGCGCACCTGCCTTTCAAGACCCAAGACTAAAATCTTTACTCGTATGGAAACTTACACGATCCATGGCGTACTCCCACCCTGAGGAAATCGATTACATTATTTTTCTGCCCCAAATAACTCACATTCTCGTATAGATTTTTTTCTAACCACTCGACAAACCCTGCCTTATATCCTCTCATCTGAAATAGGCCATAAAACCTGGTCGGATCATGCATCTACTTTCCTTGTCCTAGTAGACAAGTCCCCTACCAGCAATACCCTCTGTGGAGGTTAAACAATACTATTGAATCCGCAACCATTGTTGATGAGAGATCAGCATCTCTGCAAGAATACTTTGACTTAAATGCCTCCATGTATTCTTTACCTTCCACACTCTGGTGCGCTCATAAGGCGTTCATCAGGGGGGTATTTCCTCAAGATTGCATCCAGGGAAAAACGTAGGAGAGAAAGGTGCTTAATGATGTACTGGAAAAAATTCAAACCACTGACGATTGTTAATAATCCACCATCCCCTACTTGTTATGAAGAGTTGGCATTCTTGAAGCAGAAGCTGAAACTCTTAGTCTTCGGAGATTTAGGAGTTTCTCTGGCAAGGCTCGATGGAAACTTTACTTGCAGGAGTGACCGGACCAGGAAAACTGCTAGCTCGTAGGGTATACATTCCAAGCTAGATCTAGGATTGCTTCCTTTACAGTAACGGACATAAAGTCACTAACCCCCAACCATTATGTGGATGCCTGTCGCCCAATATTATAAAA
Organism: Phyllomedusa bahiana; assembly: GCA_025379985.1. NCBI lineage: Eukaryota > Metazoa > Chordata > Amphibia > Anura > Hylidae > Phyllomedusa > Phyllomedusa bahiana. Next base: position 29,002 of record JAODAL010027300.1, read on the forward strand.
TCACTATATAATCTTAAAGATGATTCCCAGTTTACCCACTTGTGGCACTGCAGACATGTTCAATCTTTTCTACGTATGATGTCTTTACCAGCCTCACTAATGAACTACTGGCACCTCTTAATTATCCTATTTACTCCCAGGAATTACAACAAGCCGTTAACCAGGCTAAGTTAAATAAGTCCCCGGGCCAGATGGGCCTCAGTAATGGAATATTTTCAAATCTACCCCTATCTTCGCTTAATCCGCACATACTAGACACCTTCAATTCTTTTTTCTGATGGGTAACCACCCCTGCAGAGATGTTAACAGCATGATTGTGACTATCCCCAAACCAGGCAAGCACAAGATGTATAATCTTAATACAGGCCTATTTCTACTTAACTCGGGACATCAAACTATTTGCCAAAATCATAGCTAACAGCGTATACACAGTCCTACCTACTCTGGTTAACTCTGATCAAGTAGGTATTGTTAGAAAATGACAGATAGGGATGGAAATCAAGACGAGTGCCATAATGCCTGCAATTCCTTGGTTAGATAAATCCCCTTCAGCCTACTCTCCCTAGATGGGGAGAAAGCTTTTGAACCGGATTAGCTGGTCCGAACATGAGAGAAGTATTACTCAATTTTTGGGTTCATTGGCCCATCGTTGATGCAATTACCACATTGTATGACATCGCCTTCCGCAAACTGTATACTCCTCGGGTTTTCTCTCCCATTCTTTCAGTATAACAAATGGTACCCGCCAAGGTTGGCCCGCTGTCACCTTTATATTTTCGAAAAACTAGGCATCGAACCTCTTTGCCCAAATTGTAAGGAAATCCGGTCCATTGCAGTTGTTGACATTGCACGGTCACTGTAATAAGACTAGCTATACGCTGATGATGTCCTTGTCATATGTCGGCAACCAGAAATCATCCATTCCCGCGCTGATTAGTGTTACTCACCTTATTCAGAGTCTCTCTATATAAATTGTACATACGCAAAATCTACTATCTTACCCATCAACTGTCACTGTCACTATCGATCCCGCTTATACGCATCCTCAACTTTATTTGGTCCGATCCTTTATTACATATTTAGGTGTTAAAATTTTCCCTGACCTATCCCAAAACGATTAGAGGCTATTTGGGAGGATCTTTATTTCACGTTGTACGCTGAGACTTCCAGATTAAACCAATCCCAACTATTTTTGGCATAGCTAAAATTAACCTTACTAAATGACTTCTCCTTCACAAATTTTTATATGTGAGAGGGCACTGTCCCTTCTTATCCCAATGAAGTATCTACATAAACCCAAACTCTTCATTCTTACATTTCATATGGGGTTCAAGTAGACCCCCCCCCACCCCCCCCCCCCACCCCCCCCCCATTCTTTAAAAGACAATACCTTTACAACCTGAAACAGTATGGAGGCATGGCGGTTCCTAATCTATAGCGTATAATATTTTCCTCCATCGTAGAACCGGCATTTTATCTTGGAAAACGCCCTAACCTCAACCCACTGGACCGGTTATTGCAAAACCAACCTTATATAGGGGATTGTGAGGATCATTTACTGGCCCTGCAACTCGGTTCACCCACCGCTCCATTCCTCACATTATAACCTGACCACTACTCAAAATCTCATCACTTCATGGTACCATACTATAGGCGAACATAGTTTCCTATTTATAGAGACCAATGGTCCCCTGTCGACACTATACGGCGCCATCACGGACCGTCCGTTTGGGATCTGTGGATATCAAATGGGATTTTAATTATTGGAGACCTGTTTCTCTGAGGGCTATTTTAAGTGTTGTAGGATCTTTCAGCCCATATTCCTTACCGAAAAAAATATACAATTTTATATATACCTGCAAATTAGGCATGCAATCCTCTTCATTATCTGGCTCCCCTTCCAATGCTCCCAAAGTCGCATTTTACGTTTTCTTTTTGGAAGTAGTCAATTTACAAAGGGTCTCACAGCAGCTTACGCTACTATAATGATGCTAGATGCTGAAATAAACCTGATTATGTCTTTAGTGGGAACGAGAACTCTCTAAATACTTTCGATGGTGGATTGGTGGTCTGCAGCGGCATTACTTCCCAAACACTCAAAATGTTATTAACCACTTAGCACTGGTAGGAAGATACTTCTTCGATGTTACTTTCACACCCAGTCGCACCGCACACCATATTCCAGGTTCTTCAAAATGTGCTGGAGGCGATGCGGCGCTGCCTTGATCTTGATGCACATGTGGTGGCTATGTCCAGCCATTCAGGCTCTTTGATCGGGAATTGAGCAGTTGTACGAATCCTATTGACTGTTCACAATTTATCTTACTCCAGAGCGGGGGGTGGGGGGTGGGGGGGGGGGGGGGGAGAGTGAGAGGGGGGGTGGGGGGGGGGCGCGCCCGGGGGGGGCGGGGTGGTGGTGTTTGGACTTCTAGACATTAATACTGGATGATCTTCCATACCCATACCGTACGTGTTATCCTGCTCGTCTTTTTTTTTTTTTATCATGCCGCAGAATTACCTTAGTTCTTCAATGGAAATCCACATCCTCCCCAACCTTAGGGAAGTTATAAATAGGGTTAATCCCAATTCCATAGCGAAATCTATGCCTTGTGGTTCCTCCCCATCATAATCGCTAAACAAAAAAGACAGATGGACAGTGCTGGGAAAACTCCAAAGTAATCACATGAACTAACATTGTCCTTTTCTTTCTGCTATGTGTACACTCATATTGCCTCTATAATCACTTTTGCCATCTGTAGAATGCGAGACAGAACTACTTTACGGTGAAAATCTGTGTGTTTATGTCGGCTGACTTAACGGATGAATACATGGGCTTATATTCTCTCTTGTTATGTATTGGTTCTTTTTGTTTTTTGTATTGGATGCTTGTCCATACCTTGACTTTTCCTTTTGTACTTGTAAAATACAATAATTTACAATAAAAATTTCAATGTTGAAAAAAAAAAGATTTGAGCACAGATTACGTCTCTGAATACCTTAGAATTCATCGGGCTGCCCAATGAATGTTCTTTCAAAACTGTGCTGGCTTTTTTTGGATGTTTTTTAGCAAAGTCAAATCAAGTCAAGTGAACCCTTTGTATTTAGTTTCATGCAGTCTTCACTTTATGATATATTTGGATATTAATATTTCTACATCCTAGAGAGTGTTGTTCATTTTCTTGGCTGTTGTGAAGAGGTGTCTCTTCACCCTGGACATTACTCTGCAGTCATCCACCACTGTTGTCTTCTTTGGGCGTCCAGGTCTTTTTGATTGGATAGTTCACAGTGCTTTCTTTATTTCTCAGGATGTACCAAACTGAAGATTTTGCCACTCCTAATATTGTAGCAATTTCTCATATGTTTGCTGTCACGGATCTACTTGGTTTTGGGGTTGCCCCCGTAGAAGTTGCGGGCCACTGACCTATGTGGAATGCTATTTATGTGATTTGGAGGGGGGAGAGGGGGCTTTGAGGGGGGGGGGGGTACTATCACGGAATACACGCTGCGGTCCCCTGGCATGGACCGTCAGTGTGTCGTGCCTTCCTTGTCTTGCCTGTCCTGTTGCTTCCTGGGGTCCTGTTTGTGCACTGCGCCTCCTAGGCTGCGCGTGGCAGCTTCCTACCTTTTATAGGTTAATTGTTCTCTGTTCTATTCCTCTTTGACCTATTACCTGATATAAGAGGAAGTTCTGCCTTGCTCTGGGTCATTGAGTCTCATGCTGTGTCCATCTTGGCTCAGCAGTGTCTTCTGGGACTTTAACCCTGGAGATGCTGGTCCAGTTTCTTTGTCATCTGAGACTCTGACCATCTGTCTGTCTCCTGTGTCATGTCTGAGTCTCTGAATCCTGTCCTGTGTCCTGCCTTGGCACCTGTTCCTTACCTGCTGTATCCTGCCGTGTCACCTGTTCAGTACCTGCTTTATCCTGATGTATCCTGCTGTGTTTCTGCGTACGTTTAACCTGTCCTGCACCTCGGCTGTCACCGCAGGTAGCCACGTCGGGGGTAGCGACATGGGGGTCCCCATAGCGAAGTCCATCCCGCTTTGCGGCGGGCTCCGGTGAAGACCAGGGGCCCCTTAGACTCCGCTCAACTGGCGTGGTTTCCATATACTATCTCACCTGCGGTTGATCACAGAGGATCCACACCGGATTGTCAGCGGTCGGCGCTTCGGCATACGTGGTTGTCGCCGCACCGTTACAGTTGCTTTCTGATTTTGCAGCTTAAGGCTTGTTTCACCAGTTGGTGAGCACTCTTTTGTGAATTTTTCTTTACTGCAAAATCTTCCAAGTGCGAGTACCACACCTCAAATTAACTCAGGCCTTCTATCTGCTTAATTGAAAATGACATAATGAAGGAAATGCTCAAACCTGCCCATGAAACAGCCTTTGAGTCAATTGACCAATTACCTATGGTTGCTTTAACCCCTTAAGGACCCAGCCTGTTTTGACCTTACTGACACAGCCCTATTTTTGAAATCTGACATGTGTCAATTTATGTGAGGAATAACTTTTAGACATTTCACCTATCCTGTGATTCAGGATTGTTTTCTCGTGACACATGTGCTTTAAGTTAGTAAGAATTTTGTATCCATACAATCCTGTTTGTTTGTGAAAAATATCAAAATTTCATGAAAATTTGGAAAACTTTGGATTTTTGAAGTTGCTAAATTTCTGCGTGCAAGACAGTAATTATTTCACCACAAAATAGTTATAACTTGCATCTACCATATGTTCCACTATAGGTTGGCATCATTTTTTAAAGTCTTTGTTTTTTTTTACGACTTTAGAGGGCTTAGAAATTAGTAGTAATTTTTCTCACATTTTCAAGAATAATTTGCAATATACTTTATTTTTACGGGACGATCCAGTTTGACGGGGCTTTGAGGGTCCTGCATGTTAGATACCCCATAAGTGATGCTATCTGAGAAACTAGACCCCTTAAAAACGTATTTATCAACACTATTTAGGAAGTTTGAAACCCTTCGATATTTCCAGAAATTTAAATAGCAAAGTGGAGGTGAATTTCAATAATTTCACTTTTTTTGCAGAATTTCAATATTTATCCATTATTCACTGGAATACGGGTACATGTAGACTAGGTAATGCAACTTAATATCAATTCCCCAGGTCTGCCGTTTTTAGAGATATCCCATATGTGGCCCTAGTGCATTATTTGCCTCACCATAAGCCACAGTATGAGGACAGCACATATTATACTCTGGGGGATCATTTTCAATACGATTTTATTAGGCGGCCATTTTCAGGTTTGGGGAAACTCAGGAGCTAAATCTTAATAAACACCCCTAAACCTACGCTACCCGCATATGGAAAGTTACACCCCTTAATGAATATATCCAGGGGTGCATTGAGTATTAGACCCCACAGGTGATCACAATTTTTTTTTAGCATAAGGCTGTGAAAATTAAAAAAAAATTTTTTTTTCCATAATCTGAAATTTAGTTAAAAGGTTTCATATAACAAGGACATCATGGAAAAATGAAACCCTAAAACAATTGTTAAGCAATTTTACTTCCAAGTTCGGCCAAACCCTACATGGGGTGTTAAACTGCTGTTTGGGTGGCTTGGCAGGGTATAAAGGGAGGATCGCTATTTGGGCTTTTGGAAACGCAGCTTTTGGTGGGGCCATGTCGCATTTGCATAAGCCCCTAAGTCAGCAGAATCAGGAGCGAACCTTCCAGAAGTCGCCCCATTTTGGATTCAAACCATCAGCGCTTCTCATCTAGGGGTGTACCTTGGTTGCATTTTGGGATGCACAGGTGTTCTCATAGTTTTTTTTTAGCATTGGGCATGAAAATGGGGGGAAAAAACGCAGTTCGGTCATTGTTTTTTGAGTTCAATTTTACATGCGTTGCCGTGCAGTGTAAATGAGTGATAACTTTACTATGTGGGTCGTACAATTACTATGATATAAGATTTTATATAGTTTTTTTTTTTTTTTTCTCATTCAAAGAACGCTTTATTGATATAAACAAACTAGTTATAAAACACAATCCGGATAATGAGGAACAAGTGATACAATTTCAGACTCGTCTTACGAATCGGCCACGTTAGCTGGAATATGAATGTGTATCCGTTCATACGTATCTCTGTTAGCTGTAACAGTACAGATCACGAGTGTAGATGACGAGAAAGGACATTGCTAATGTAATATAGGAAAGTCGAGATTTAGAAGAGCCCCAGTATTTTTCACCGGCGGATATTGCTACAGGTTAATGAGGGGGGGATTCGATTACAGTCTATAAGATGTCTCAGCCAAACTGCAAAATCGTTATTGATTAGATCTCTACAAGGCTAACTAAATTAGCCTATAATAAAAGGAAATCGCACGTATAAAGAAATAACAACGGTACTAACTGGGGAAGGGAGGGAAAGTGCGTCTCTGTCAGTACCCCCGCCATGAGTATCATCGCCCAAGCCGGACACAGATGTATGTTCTGAACGCACAATTAGTCGTCTGATTTACAAAAGATGAAACCAGTCTCCCAAAGCTGAGAAAGCGCACCGCGTCAACCACATGAGTCGCTCGAAGTTCAATCCCTTCTACAAATTCTATGAAAACTTTCTGGCACCAGTCCGTGATAGAGGGCAGGTCGAGGAGACGCCCACTATCTAGGGATGATTGTATGGCTGCGTTCGCTAGATAGCTATTAGGCGGCTTTTGAGAGAGCGGGGAGGTACCTGGACGGCATGGGAAAAGTAGTACAACTGGATCATTCTCCAGGTTCTCCCCATTGTTCAGCTAATAGAGGGATTATCCCGCGCAGAAGGTTGCAGAGACTCAATCCCCACCAGATTGGTGATCATTTTTTGTCCCACATCTTTTTGACAGCGCCACAAGTGCTGGGGACAGAGGGAATACAGAGTGTGGGAATAGGGACGGTACTCTGTTACCATCTGGAGAGAATTTTTAAGAAGTTTATGCTCTTGCACTTTGTCAGAGACAGTTACCCCACGTGATTGAGAAATATGATTGCCCCATTCCTCACTGGAGAATTCTTTGATAGCCTCCTTCTCCATGCCCTTTGCATAGCAAACTTAGGGGTATCGCTTGGCCGGATTAAGAGGATATGATCTTCGAGAGTTATGCGGTGAGTGGCAAGCCTGCAGGCAACAGGCTCTCAAAAACAGGTGGGCGCCCTGCTAAAAGGATCAGGGATTGATCAATTTACTGCCACAGAATCTACGCAGCGGGTTGTAGTGCAACTGGAAAACTTCTTGCACTGGGGGATAGCAGCTAAGACATATTGGTTTAGAGCGGTATCCCTAAGTATACATCCTCATCATAACAAAATCCCCTGTCCCTCCCAAGCCTAGTATGGGGATTTAAGGTCTCATGCATACATGGATTGCCAGAGGATGGGAGTGAAGCGGGCCTCCTGTCCCAAAGATATGAAGGGGGACGAGGGAAATCGCCCTGAAAGTAAGTATTATATTTTGCAAAAAGAAAGGGGTCAGGGAGGGGGAAAAGGGGGGGGAATTTTTTTTTTGGGTAACATAGTCGCGGGATGCCAGGGATGGCCGCAGTTGGGAAACCAACATGGTATACTCCAAATCCGGAACCCTTAACTTGCATCAGCATTGTGAAACCGTACAGAATCTCACCGCCACCGACCATGCCAGGAAGGTATTTTAGGAAATTTGGCAGGGACAGGCCCCCTTCGCCTCGGGGGGGTACATCAGTATGGTTTGGATATTCTGGGATGTCGCTGCGCCCAGACAAAGCGCATGCATCTGTCTATTTCAAAGAATAGGAGGAAAGACTTTGGGAGCGCAATCGGGACTGTTGGAATAGGTAGAGCAGACGGGGCAAATATTCCTTTTCAGAATATTAATGCGACCATATCCAGGAGAAGTCTTTTTGTCCCACCTGCAAAGGTCTGCTTGAATGAGTATCGATGAACAGGGGGAGGAAATTAAGATCAAAAAGTTTTTTAAGATCTGATGGGATATGCACACCAAGATATTTAATGGAAGATGTGGCCCAGGCGAAGGTAAGAAGACTTCAACCGGGCGACATCCTCCATTGAGAGAGTAAGATTCAGAGCCCACGCTCTTTATCATATTGACCTTATGATTAATGAAATTTCCCAAAGGTCTTGTTGGGTCGAAGACAGAGGAAGAGAGATAAAGGCTCCTTAATAGTATGAGCAGGTCATCGGCGACACGCAGAGCATTTTACTTGATGGGGGTTGCCACCACATAATCCCTTTATAGAACCATTGGCTCGGATATCTTGGAGCAAATGCCCATACTATAGCATACAAGAGTGGGATAGAGGGCACCATGCCTGGTTACCATGCGAAATAGGAGCGGGGTGAGAGTGAGCCATTGACTCGGTATAGGAGCCTGTGGGGAGTTAGTATAACCCTTTATTTCGGTAAGGGAGAGCGGGCCTATTCCAGGTTGGAGAAGGGCCCCACAGAGGAAAAGACCAATCTACCGGTCGAAAGCATTCTCGGCATCTAATGTGAGTTAACTAACTAGGTGTTAGATAGTGTACAAAACAACAATCAATCAGGGTGATGGTCTTCAGGGTATTATCCTTGCATCTTATTGGGATAAGCCACCGATCGAGATGGATAGGCGTGCCTAGCAGCGGGTTAAGGCCTCAGTGCTATCAATTTTGCAAGTTCTTAGGTCGGGTGTTAATGAGCGATACAGGCCGATAGCTCTGACACACGAGGCGGGTCCTTCCCTTCCTTCGGAATGACCGTTATATGGGCTTTAAGAATTTCATGGTCAAAGGGTGAATCTTAGAAACTGTGTTTAAAGGCTTCCAGTAGTGTGGGGGTAAGCTCCCTTCTTAAGGGACTTGTAAAATTTGGCAGTAAAGCCATCTGGCCCCGGGCTCTTCCCGGCTGGGAGGGGAGGGCAATAAGCCGCATGGAGTGTATGTTTGGAGAAGGGCTTCTCCAGGGACTCAAAAACATCCGTGGCGAGTCTGGGCAGGGCCGATGTTTGCAGATATATAGTGCAACTGCAGCTGCGTGCGACTCCACATGGTTCAATTGGGAGGGTTTGGCAATTTGTAAAGGTTAGAATAAAAGTCGTGAAAGGGGACACCTAGTTGGCTGTGGTTAGGATTGTACTAACTGATTATTCGGGTTTTTGATCTGGGGGACAAATAAAGGAAGCTCTCTTCTCCGCCAACGCGCGGGCCATAAAGTTCGGCAGGCTTATTACTCCACTCATATAGTATACAGCCTCACGGAATTTGCTGGTGAGGCTCTATGCTTCGCTTCTCCATAAGCACTAGACACTCGTGCTCAGGCTGGGTTAAGAGTTAAGGTCAGCAAGTGAACCAGTGGTTTTGTGGAGACAGCTCCGCTATATGAAGGTCTGCAAGCAGCGATTGGAGTTTGCTGCCGGTTCTCGCTGTAATCGAGCTCAAGTTTATTAACACCCCCTCTAAAAACACACTTCAGCGACCACCATTGGGTTCGAGGCGTCGTACAGTCCTCCTTATTGGTGAGGTTTGGAAACTCTGAATACTAGTTTTGGAGCTCTCGCAGGCAAAGGAGCGTCCTGTAGGAGCGTCTCATTGAGCTTCCAGCAAATGGCGGGCGCTTGAAAGTGCGGGAGATTGAGATCACAATGGATCGGGGCATGGTCAGAGTGCAATCTGACGCCGTTCTTTGTGCATCTACGGCGTGCGAGAGAGAGGAGTGCTGGAAGGTGGTCATAATCCATGCGCTATATGTTGGTGACGGGCTATGAGAAAAAAGGAATAGTTCTTTCTCCCGGATGCATCAGCCGCCATACTATCCGGAGCTGCATACGTTGCAGCAAGCCTGCTTAAGTTTATTAGTGTACACAGAGGGAGGGACTGAGGAGCGCCCCGTAGATGAGTCTATGGGTAGGTTGGAGATGGAGATTCAGATCCCCACAGTGGTGAGTGTCCTTGAGCAATGTAAGTTAGTCATCCAAAACATTTATCTAAGGAAGGAACACCAAAAGAGGAGTAGGTTACTTTTAGGGACATAATATGCTGGCCAATAGTATATATAAGCCCTTGAAGATTGCATTTTATAAAGACTGCTCTTGCGTCTGCATCGGAGTAGGTATCTCTAACCCGAGAGACGAAGGGATCTATGAATCAAATGGCTCTTTCTGCGTTTTTGTGAAGGATTGCTACTATGGTAACCAGGCGGGTTGGCTGTTCTTCAGAACCCCACATGGGCTTGCAACAAATGAGTTTCTGCAGGCCCCCCATACAATTGGACCGCGTGTTTTGCAAGTGGTATAATATCTGTGACCGTTTCTCAGGCGTTATTTTAAAGCCTTAACATTAAGGGACGTGATTATGAATGATGCATCATGAAAGGTCTTCACACCATCCACCGAAATTATTGATTGGTTGGAGTTTGCAAGAGGGGGCTGACCAATGACGCGCAAAGAGGGAGGGGGAAAGGGTAGATCAAGAACATTTGAAGACCAAAAAGAATGTTAACCTAGGCCATGGAACTAAACAAAGCAGGACTACACGGCTGCAGACAGCCAATGAGGAGAAATGGCCTACAACACAATGGGGGGTTTTCGTGACCAGCTTGCGTGAGTAAAGGAGGCATATGCAAGTAACACTCAACAGTCGAACGCGAACCGCTGGATCCATTGACACAACTTTAGATTCAGCAGGACACTTAAATGCGATATCAATTTTTAGCAAATAAATGTGAACCGCCTGCGATAAAAGGACATAGGACGCTTTCAAGAAATACAATTCACTTATAAAAAATGATTGTAGGGGGGACCCAAAAGGGACGTTTATAAAGAAAAAGAAGGGGGGAAAGAGGGAGAGGGTAGGGAGAAGAAGAGGAGAGGGGAAAAAAAAAAAAAAAAGGAAAAAAGGGATAAGGAAGGGGTGGGAGGGAGGAAAGGATATTTAGAAAGGACATACATTCTCCTATGGACCACAAGGGCATTGCTAGGTCCGCTTAAAAATCAACCATATGGACATACCACCAGAGGGACAGTCCCCCAGCGTGGTGGGCGTTTGCCGACCAGACTTTCTGCAAGTTGGCGGCGCCGGTTTGGGCGTTGAGATTTGGGCGAGGGCGCAGAAGCTAGATGCGCGGGTTCATCCGTTTTTTAGTAGGGGACTTCAACCTGCGGAGTCGGGTCAGTCCAGTGACCAGTACGGTAATTCAACTGAAGGAAGACCTATGGACAGATAGGAATGTCGGAAGGTCACGCTGGAGAGCGAAGGGACCCAGAGTGTCTCCCTGTCCGGAACCTGAAGGGCGAACGGAAGGCCCCATCGTATTGAATGCGCCGCTCTGGAGTACGGCGAAGCAAGGGCTTGAGGGCAGTGCGCGATAGCAAGGTTTTCATACTCAGGTCTGGGATGAGGGAACAATTTTGTATGTTCAACATGACAGTCTGATAATACGAGCTTTACGCATAGATCTCCTCTTTAACTTTATAAGGTGGATTCGGCCATTTTATATTCTTGCCCGTGTTGGGTCCTGATCTGTGGACGGAAGCCTCTATGGGTCGGTCAAATTCTATAAAGGTATCAAGTGGTTTGCCCAGAATGCGGTTGAAGATCTTGGTCAATGTTGGAATGAGGTCAGAGGTGCGAACCTCTCAGGAAGGCCAACGCAGATCTGATTTTATTTCGCCTGCGGCGGTTTTCCAGGTCGTCGATGCTGCCGCCGCCAGTTGGTTCTGACGTTCAGATTGGAAGGCGATTGTCGCCTGAAGTGTGTTATGTGAGGATTTGTGGAGTCTTGCGCTTTCTCCAGATGTTGATACTGTTGCTTGAAGTTCGGTCAACGCAGATTGTACCGGTTGCAGGTCCTGCCCATGCTTGTTTAAGATCTTTGGCCTTAGTTGCAAGCATTGGGCTTTGGGACGGCAAGTAGCGATACAGGGCTGAAGCTCCGGGCTGGGCTGCTAGGCCTGGAGTGCTGCTGCAGGTGGGGCAGAGTCAATGTGTCAACACAGTCTCCAGATTGGTCGGGCAGGTGCCTGAGTTGACGATGCAGGGCTGAGTTGAAGTGTGTTAGGGCTACTTCCATATGGGTGTGTCCCAGGGTTTAAGGTCCAACATCTCCCTGAGGGGCGGGGGATCGTTGCATGGTAAGCCATGGATCCAACCTCTGTGCCGAGGAGATTGAAGCGGCTCTTAGAATGGGTCTCTCATCGCAGCAGTAGAAGAATGCCGTTTAGAAGATTTGGGTTATGTGCGGAGAAGAGGGTCTTGGCGAACTTGGGCTGGTTCACAGTGTATGGTCTTTTTGCGTCAGGCACCCTGAGAGGAGGATGCAGCCATGATGGTTGGGCAGCTTGCATGCCCTCCCCCTCTCCACCTGAGTAGACTGTGGAGGCCAACCCTCGTGCAATAGGGTTCAGCCATCCCTCACTTTCATGCAACATATATGCAGAGGGATTGTGCTGTTTATCATATCCAGGGTTGCAGTGCATGGCCCAGGCTGTGGGTGTAAAGAAGGAGGATCAACTGCCCCCACGCACACTGAGGTTATCCTGCACTGTTACTTGCAGGGGGGGGTTAATCTATCCCCGTGTGAGGGTCTCCAAGGGGATCTCAGCAGCCCAAATTATATAGAGGTGTCATCCCTGGGGTTTGGTCTCCCCTTATCTCCCACATGTCCGTTCCCTCTGCCACTCTCCTCCGAAATGACCTGGGGGCGTGGCCTTTCAAAGACCGCCAGGATTTGTCTCTTGGAATGAGGACTCCTAGTTCCTTTTAAGGCTCAGTAGGCCTCCACAGTGATAGTCGGGGATGATGGTCTTAATGGAGGCCGTGTCGCTACGCAGTCAGGCAAGATGGCGGGCTGGATCATGAGCACTGCGCTGGGATCCTGCCGCTTCTGCACTGGGCTCCCCGGCATTAGCCAGTATGTGTCGGGCGAGGCCACTGGTTCTTGTCTGGTAGAAGACGCATGCAGGGTAGGAGGAGTCGGAGTGGGAGCCGGAGACGGGGTCGGGGCATTTGCACAGAGCGCGCGGTACCTGTGTGGGACGCCGCACGGCCCGGAAGATCCATGGTTGAGGTTTCCCGGCGGACTTTCCGTACGCATAGAGACGGAGATGATCCGACAGCTACACCAGCGCACCGGTGAGTCGTGCCTGTGGGGAAACGCTCATAGGTAGTCAGCGAGCTGGCACTTTGCTGCACTCGTCCTCCAGGAAAGGCGGGGGTAGGAGAAGAGTGGCGCTGATGCTCGGGCGCGACGGGAGTGAGGAAGGCCCTCACAATCCAGGTATTGTAGTGGCGAGAAGTAATTGGAATCGGTATATCGCCTACTGATGGGGTCTTGACAAGTTTAACCCCCTTTTGCTGCCTTCTGTTTCCATATAAAGCTGTCCGCTCGAGATATGTTGATTCCTGCCGGGAGCTCTAACTTGCTGCAACCTTCTTCTTCACATGGCAAGCCACGCCCCCCTTTTATATAGTTTTTTCTGTTTTATTACTTTTACAGTAGAAATACGTCTATAAAAAATTGCGTTTTTATGTTGTCCTATTCTGGACAGCCATAAATTTTTATTTTGCTGTGTGCAGAGCTGTGTATGGGCTTGTTTTTGCGGATGATTTGAAGTTTTTTATTTGCGTACCTTTATGGTAGCATATGATGCCTATTATCACTTTTTATTAAGGTTTTTCTGAGATGTTTTTGAACAAAATACTGCAATCTTGGTAGTGTTTTTTATTTTTCTTTTTTATAGCGGTCACTGTACGGTTCTATAAACATGGTAGCTTTACTCAGCAGTGTTCAATACGATTAAACCGATACCCAATTGTTTTTTTTTTATGGTTTTACTGCTTTTATACAATAAAAAACACTTTTATTCAACCAGGAAATACGTTTTTGCAATCGCCCATAGTCTGAGAGCCATAACTTTTTATATTTTCTGTGCTTGGAGCTGTGTAGGGACTTTTTTTTCGAGATGAGTTGACGTTTGTTATTAGTATCATTTTTGGGGGGACAAGGCTTTTTGATCGCTTTTAAATCCATTTTTTGAGGCAGGGTGAAGAAAATACTGCAAATCCTAGTAGTGTTTTTTAATTTTTATTTTTAAACAGGCTCACCGTGCTGTAATCCGTGATAAGTTAGCTGTAACTCTTTGGGTCCTACGGATTTTGGCGTTACCTATTTATATAGTTTTCTTATGTTGGCTCATTAAAAAAAAATAGAAAAGTGTTTTTAGAGTGTAAAACATATTTATGCATCGCTATTTCTGAGAGCTTATACATTTTTAATTTCCGTATACAGAGCTGTATAAGGACTTTTGTTTGCGGATGCACTGACGTTTTAATTGGTACAACGTTGGCATTTCTAGGAGTTTTTGATCGCATTTTATTCCTTTTTATGTGCTGCGGTTGAACTATAATTTTTATTTGTGATTGATTTTCTTTTTTTTTTTTAACGCGTTCACGTACAGGTTTAATTAAAACATGACAGATTTATTGGGCAGTTCGTTACGCACGCCGACGATACCAAATATGGGCTACTTTATTTATTTTTGATCTTTTTGGGGCGAATTGCCGTTTGTAACGGTCGAAAGGGCGGTGTTTACGTATTTTTATTTTAATTTTCGTGTTGGTTTTTTAATTTGTGGTCACTTTTTTTTTACTTTTTTTCACTTTTTCACATTTTTATTTCACTGTTCCCCATAGGGGTTATTTGAGATGAGAGATCTTTAGATCTCTCATTCAATAGGAATCAAGACACAGCTTGTTGCTATGAACAAAACTGTCAGTCACGATGCAGGCATCGTGACGTCACTGACAACCCGGAAGGCATTCTCTGCTCCGTGTGTCTGTCAGAGGGAAGGTGCTGCAGGATCGCCAATCTGTGCGCTGTGCCGCCGACAGAGTCGCAGAGGAGCGGATCTCACCTGCGTCTCTCTTAGTTATTGCGACCAATGTCGCGTAATTAAGGGGTTAACCGCCTCCCCCCCCCCCCGGAGCGATCCTGGGTTGGGCCGACGCTGCGGGATGTCGCTGTTATATACAGCTGTCCACCCCCGCCGATCGCGCGAACTCTGCTTTAGAGTTCGTGCGATCCTCAGGAAGTTCCATTACGTCAGGTGCGTGAACCCACCAAACGACCTGGAAGTATGGATACATCTAAGGTCGTTAAGGGGTTAAAGACAGAATGGCACATGTTAAGGAACTGAGACTCCTAAACCCTTCATCCAATTTTAATAAAAGCTGAAATTCTGGACTTCATGTCCATGTCCATTATATAACTATAACTTGAATATGCTTCAGTAAACAGGTAAAAAAAAACAAAATCTGTGTCAGTGTCCCATATAATGTAATATTGGACCCTAATTGTAGCTAGCACAGTGAGATCACCATCTTCCTGGTCAAGTATCCAATGCCTTTGCTGTAAAAACAACCCCATGTCATCAGGCTGTTCTCCCACATCAACTTGTACATTCCTTCCAATTTCTTGATCCATTAGCCCCCTTTTCCTTTGATTCTTCCAGACCCACTCATCAAAGTCTAGTCTATTGAGTTTTATCTCATCGCTTCGAATTACATGTTTCCAATCTTCTACTCTCCACTTTTCATACTTTTTTGGAAACTCGAGTCAATGCTTTTTATGATAATATGTCGAGGCTTCTTTACCTTTTTTGGGCAGCCATTCCAGACTTGTGTAATGTGTGATCTATGGTGCTTGCATGGACGTTTGTGATCTAACTATAACAAAGCATACAAGCCACACCATGCTGTGTTTGTCGCGGCAGAACTAGTAGACCTTGTAATGAGTCAATTTATTGATTCCGATTAGTGATGAGGGATTGTGTCAACAATCATTATCGGGTCGATAGTCGATATCGGCAATTATCATGTCGATAGTCAATAGTCGATAGTCAATTATCGCCGAAGACCATTAAAGTCTATGGGAGAGGAACAACAGCTTCATTCTTACACCCAAACAGGTGAGGAGAAGCTGGAATAAACATCCACAACAGTAAACTGGATACATGCTACATCTTAGGCAAGACAATTAGGCTATAAAAAAGTCACAGAAAAAAATTCATATGCTAAAATACCGTATATACTCGAGTATAAGCCGAGTTTTTCAGCACAAAAAATGTGCTGAAAAATATCCCCTTGGCTAACCTTGAGTCACTGTCGGCGCTCGGGCGCTGCGATGCGAGTGCTGGACAGGGACGCTTCAGTTATATGCAGCTCCTCAGGGAGCACCTATATATGATTGCCGAGTGAGCGCACAGTGAACGGGCCGCTGCGCTGGCCCGGGGCACGTTGTCGCATACTTCATCCTATATGCGACTCCTACCGGAGAGCTTAAAGGCGAAGATGTACCACTCTGCAGATGCAGAGAGCGAGCGCTCCCTGCTCCGCTGTGGACTTCCAGGCGGCCGCAGAACTCGAGGCTGTTTTCCCCGGAGTTTTCCAGCACAGGCAGCGTTGCATGTCATCACGTGTGTGCGCGGCCTGATGACGTCACCCGCTTGGCGGGGGAAGGACGAATGAGCGCGCCGGGAGACGGAGCAGCGGTGATCCAGGTATGTGATTGTTTGTTTTTTTTTTTGCCTATTTATTGCCTACAGCCTGCCTACAGCTGGCCCATATACCTGCCCTATACCTGCTACAGTCGGCCCTATTCCTGCCCTATTTACCTGCCCTATACCTGCCTTCAGCTGCCTCTGCAGCCCTATACCTCTACAGCATGCCTGAACTGCCCTATTTCTGCCTACAGCCGGCCCTATACTGCCCTAACAGCTGCCATACCTGCTACAGCCGGCCCTATACCTGACCGTATACTCCTACACGCTGCCTATTACCTGCCTACAGCGGCCCTCATACCTGCCCCTATACCTGCCTACAGCTGCCATACCTGCCTACAGCCGGCCCGTTACCGACTATGATGCTATACTCCTTGCCCTATACCCTGCTACAGCGGCCTATACCTGCCCTATACCTGCCTACAGCTGCCTAACCTGCTTCAGCGGCCCTATACCTGCCTATACCATGCCTACAGCCTCCCCTATACCTGCCTACAGCCTGCCTATACCTGCCCTATGGGGCCAGATATACCTGCCTATTACCTGCTATGGGGCAATATACATGCCTATAAACTGCTTATGGGGCCATATACCTGCCTATTACCTGCGTATGGGGCCATATACTTGCCTATAATCTGCTTATGGGGGACATATAACTGCCTATTACATGCCTATGGGGCCATATACATGCCTTTTGGGACATATACCTGCCTATACCTGCATATAGGGCCATATATCTGCCTATAATTGCCTATGGGGGACATTAAACTGCCTATGTAATTTTATTGGTATCCATTTTTATTTTTAAAATTTACCATTTTCTACCCTAGGCTTTTACTCGAGTCAATAAGTTTTCCCGTTTTTTGGGGCAAAATTAGGTGCCTCGGCTTATACTCGGCTTATACTCGAGTATATACGGTAATTAATTATGTTCAATGGCTAACCAAAAACATGAGGACGGCGTAGCCACAGCAGTTACACTGGTAGCAGCTGCAAAGGGGCCCCTTTCACACAAAACAAGACACCGGTATTGGAAATGGCACATGGGAACTGGCAGGAGACTCCTATCACTTTTTGCACCAGGGACCAACATCTCGTAACATAGGTGGTGGCAGCAAGAACGTCCCAACGGGGAACGTGGAGATTCAGCTGGCAGGGCCTTAGGGGGTCCAGTTGGTCAACGAGCCTTGTCTCAAATTCCTGCATTTTATTGTCTATTTGTGTGGGTGGAAGGAAATTGTTCACTTTTGATTTGGAACGTGGATTAAGGAAGGTGGACACCCAGTAACCGCTGTTCATTTTGATGGCCTTGAAGCGTGGGAAATACGCTTTTTTCAGTAAGGCCTTTACTCTTGGTTTCTTTTACAGTGACATGACCCCAAAACCAGCAAAGATGTCCTTGATGGACCCTCAGAATAAAAAGTGCCGGAAGAAACAAGTATTTGAACCACTATTTTAGAAAACAATACATTGAATATCCCTGTTTTTTACAGCACCATGACCCCAAAACCTGCACAGATGTCCTTATGGACCCTCAGAATAAAAAGTGCTGGAAGAAACAAGTATTTGAACCACTATTTTAGTAAACAGGACAATGACTATCCCTGTCTTTTACAGCGGCGACAGCGAAACCTGCACAGATGCCCTTATGGACCCTCAGAATAAAAAGTGCCGGAAGAAACAAGTATTTGAACTACTATTTTAGTAAACAGGACATCGACTATCCCTATCTTTTACAGCGGCATGACCCCAAAACCTGCATAGATGTCCTTATGGACCCTCAGAATAAGAAGTGCCAGAAGAAACAAGTATTTGAACCACTATTTAAGTGAAATGGACATTGACTATCCCTGTCCTTTAATGCAGCATGACCCCAAAATCCACACAGATGCCCTTATGCACCCTCAGATTAAAAAGTGCCGGAAGAAAGTATTTTTAAACCAGTATTTTAGTGAAGTGGACATTGACTATCCATGTCCTGTACCGCAGCATGACCCTCAAACCTGCATGACCCACAGATAACAAAGTGCCGGAAGAAAGTAGTATTTGAACCACCATTTTAGTTGAACTGGACATTGAATATCCCTGTCCTGTACCACAGCATGACCCTTAATCCCACATGACCCACAGATTAAAAAGTGCCGGAAGAAAGTAGTCTTTGAACCACCATTTTAGTTGAACTGGACATTGACTATCCCTGTCCTGGAACGCAGCATGACCCCAAAACCCGCATGACCCACAGATTACCAAGTGTTGGAAGGCAGTATTATTTGAAGCTGTATTTTAGTTGAACTGGACATTGACTATACCTGTCAAATATCTGTGAAATGCGGTCTGGTGGAAGAACCATAACACCAAACACCACCAGTGTTCTTCCTTCAGTCCCCGAGATTTACAACTGCCCAGTAGGACTAGCAATTGATAGTTTTCAACAAACAATCATACAAGTGCGCTACTTGCACAAAACTGAGACGCACGTAGTGCAATATACAACTATTGAACAGTTATACGGATGAGATATGGCAGTTTTACAATGCTGACAACAGGCACCAGTTACAATAAAATATCTGTAACCCAATTTGCGTACAAGGGGGCTATTTGCGAAAAACTGCAATATACAACTATTTAAAAGTTATATGGATTAGATATGGCGGTTTTGGCACCACTGACAACAGGTGCAAGTTACTATAAAATATCTGTAACTAAATTTGCGTACAATTGCGCTATTTGCGCTAAACTGAGATGCAGGGCCTGCAATAGAACTATTTAAAAGTTATATGGATTGGATATGGCGGTTTTGGCACTACTGACAACAGACGGCAGTTACTATAAAATATCTCTAACCAAATTTGCATACAAGTGTGCTATTTGCGCCAAACTGAGACGCATGGACTGCAATAGAACTATTTAAAAGTTATATGGATCAGATATGGCGGTTTTGGCACCACTGCCACTGACAACAGGAACCAGTTACTATAAAATATCTGTAACCCAATTTGCGTACAAGGGGGCTATTTGTGACAAACTGGGACGCACAGACACCAACAGAACTGCAAAAACAAAAGGGACACATCAGTTGGGAGGTCTGCTGCCCAAAAAGTGTTAAAAAAACATTGCTATTTCAATGCTAGTTCAGGACAGGACAGGCTAGGCTGCACATCATCCCCCCTCCTTTCCGATCCCCCCCCCCCCCTTCACCGTGGCTGCACACAGCAATAGATGTCTATACAAGTCTCTCTCTAACTAAATGAGAACTAAAATTCTCTAGCGTAGCTATATCTTAAGCTTCACAGCTACAAGGATGGTTTTCTGTATAGAAAAAGACTGTTTCTCTGAGCTGTGGCAACAGCTATTGGGACAGGCTGCGAGAGGTGTTGTTCTGTAGTGAGATAGTGTAGAAATGAGACTGAACAGGAAATGCAGTCGTATACATAAAACGAGGTCATGTGATTTTTGCAGCCAATGAGATCCATACACCACCGACAGCTGAAGTCGTATACCCCCCTCTATGCTCTGAGCTGATTGGCTGGCTGCCAAAATTACAGGAAACGCCGAAAAAGCCGCAATAGTAAACGTGACAATGATTATCTTTAAGATTTTCACGTAAACTATCGCGTCATCGGAAAATTCCGATAAACGTAAAAATCATGCCGACTTCAACTTTTGTTGATAGCATCGCTCATCCCTAATTCTATACTTTGCCTGGACATCCATCTCTTGGCTTTGGAAAGAATGGATGGACTTTTCATATTCTTCCAGCTGTCATTGCACTCCTATAATGCAGTTTGGCAATTTGATTGGCCAAGAGATCGCTATTGATGAGCTGGATGATGCAATTTCCCTTTTTTTTGGTCTGTGAACAACTGGTGTCTACCATTATATGATCACTGTATTGCAATAATATACAGTCTGCAGAGCCTGTGTACAACTGGTAACTACCACTATATGGTCACTTTGTGGAGGTAACATTGGTCTTTGCATACTGATCTGTATTCAGTGAGAGTATAGGGGTATTAGTCAGTCACTATGTGGTGGTAATTTGTGGTAGTTTTCTGGCGGTATATTTGGGTCCTTATGTAGCAGCGTTATTGGTAATGTTTGGTAACAGTATAATGGTAGATATGTACGGTGAGGTACTTGGTCCTTGTATTATCTATTAACTGCATGAGTTCTGTTAATGGGTCAGGTAAGAAGCTGGCAGTGCTGTTTTATCCAAAAGTTTCCTCCTTCTAGTTACACCTCTGATTGCTACCTACTTTGTGTAATGCACTTGTGATGTGATCATGGTGTACAGCACGGGCATAACTACCAGGGTAGAAGACGTAGCAGCTGCCACGGGGCCCGGGCTCTGGAGCAGCTGCTACCACATCTGCTACCACATCATTAGGCCTCAAGTCTACTAGGCACCGGCCCACAGTGCTGACGTGGGCAGCACGATGATGTCACATCATTGCGCCAAACACAGAGACTGGCTGGCAGCTGAGCTGGTCACATCGAGCGATCGTAAGATGTGGGACAGGTGAGAAAGTTATTTCTTATTTTTTTAACATTAATGAAGCCTGTCTAAGCCCCACCTACCTATATATGGCCCCTATAGCCTACCCTGAACACTGCCTGCCTACATATATGGCCCCTATAGCCTACCCTAAACCCTGCCTGCCTACCTATATGGCCTTTAAAACCAACCTAAACCCTGCCTGCCTACCTATATGGCCTCTATACCCTACCTAAACCGTGCCTGCCTACCTATATGGCCCCTATAGCTTGCCCTAAACCCTGCCTGCCTACCTATATATTGCCCTATACACTGCCCTAAACACTGCCTGCCTACATATATGGCCCTTATAGCTACCTATACCCAACCAGCCAACAAATATGGCCCTAATAGCTACCTAGACCCTGCCTGCCGTCCTATATGGCCTTTAAAACCAACCTAAACCCAGCCTGCCTATCTATATGGCCACTATACCCTACCTAATCCATGCCTGCCTACCTATATTGCCACTATAGCCTGCCCTAAACCCTGCCTGCCTACTTATATGGCCCCTATAGCCTGCCCTAAACCCTGCCTGCCTACCTATGTGGCCCCTATATCCTGCCCTAAACCCTGCCCGCCTACCGATATATTGCTCTATAGCCTGCCCTAAACACTGCCTGTCTACATATATGGCCCATATAGCTACCATGCCTGCCTACCTATATGGCCTTTAAAACCAACCAAAGCCCTGCCTGCCTACCTATATGGCCCCTATAGTCTGCCCTAAACCCTGCCTGCCTAGCTATATGGTCCCCATAGCTACCTTAACCCTGCTTGCCTACCTATATGTCCCTTATAGCTACCTTAACCCTGCCTGCCTACCTATATGGCACCTATACCTACCTAGACTCTGTGATTCTCACTGTGATTCTCTGAGCCCTAAAGCTTTATTTCCTTTTTAAGACTAATAGATCTCAATTATTTTGTTTCTTATTTGTTCCCGATTTTCTTTGGATCTCCCCATGATGTCTAGCTTCTGAGGATCGTTTGGTCTACTTCACTTTGTCAGAAAGGTCCTTTTTAAGTGCTTTTCTTGATTGAGAACAGCGGTGGCGGTAATCAGGCCTGGGTGAGGCTAGCAAAATTGAACTCCACTTCCCAAAGATGCGAGAAAACACAGTTAATTTAGGTTTTGGGAGGGTGGCAAATACCTTTTCACACAGAGTCCTGTAGGTTTTGATTACTTTTTCCCTTAAAGGGGTTGTCTCATCTCACAGTTTCATAGAGAAAAGCATCATTATTTCATTCATGCATCCTGTCACTTCCTGGTCAAGCCATCTGTATTTAGCATATGAGCTATGTATTCAGACCACTGCTAATTAGATAAAGAATCTCCTGCTAGCTGGTCCAGAGAAGCTTCTGAGCTAAGGGTGCTTTCACATGGTGCATTTGACGCATCTTTTGACACTTTTTATGTGTTTTTTGTGCAGCAATGTTCAGCATTAATTGCTGTGCCTTCCTACACAAAAAAGTGTCAAAAAACGTGTCAAGAATGCACCATGTGAAAGCACACTAAAGTAAATAGTAGTAATTAATGTTTTTTGTCTGAAAGATCAGATAACACACAAGCTTTCAGGCTGCTGGCAGTTCTGTGCTGTAACCTATGTGATGAAGTCACTCCCTGCTATCAGATAGAACAAACAGCAGGGAGAAGAAGCACACAGGTCGGTCACTAGAGAAACCAGAGAGCCCTCAGAAGGTGATAAATTCATTTGTAGACAAAAAAAAAGAACAAAGCAATATATCTGGAAAACGTCTTCATTTAGTGTTCCCTACATATTGAAAGCTAATCTTTGTAGTGAGACAACCCTTTTAACCCCTTCCCGATGGACGGTCAATAATATGGCTCTAAATTTTTTCCTCTTTGCCTTCTGAAAGCCATAACTTTTTCCACCTACATAGACATATGAGAGCTTTTATTTTGTGGGACAAAATGTACTTTCCATATACTAGGGATTGGCAAAAAAAATAAAAGTGGGGCAAAACGTGAAAAAAAAGTACTTGCGCCATGTTTGTGGGAGATTGTTTTTACGGCATTCATTCTTTGGTAAAAATGACGTGTTTGTATTCTACAGGTTGATACGCATCTGCCAATATCAAACATGAATGGTTTCCGTTATGTTTGGGTATCATAAAAAAATTCCAAACACTTTCTTCTCTTGAAATTTATGCCGTGGTGCCACTTTGTTCCATTCTGTGCAACCAATAACTATTTTGTACTAACACCTACAGACATCAGTAAGGGTGCATTTTTTTGAGTGCTAAAGTGTACTCTTTATTGTTAGCAGCTTGGAATGCATGCATTTAGGGCGACATGTATGAACGGGCTTCACGCCTGTTTTTGGCGTATACTGCGCCTCCCGGCCCGAATCCCCCTGTCGGACGCAGGGATGCAGTGTTAGGCGCAGCATTCACCACTTTCAGCTGCGCCCCGCATGAAGGGGCGGGCAAGGGACGCGGTGTGGGCGTTCCGGGGCGGGACGCGGCGCGCTCGAAAACTCCGAGGCATGTATGATCGCGAGTCGGCAAAGCACGGCGCAGTGCAGCGCTCGGCAGCTCCGACAGGCAGACCTAGTTTATTTTGGTCTAAATGCTCCGGCGGCGGCGAAGTGAAGCAAGAACGGAACATGCGAGGAAGCAGATAGAAGATCGCGACAGAAATCTCGGCGCTCCGCTCCGTGTAGGAGGAGTATGAATCCGAAAAAATCGCCTTTATAAAGGCGGAAAACATTGTCAGAAAAGAGCTGAACCTCAAAAATAAACATAATAAAAAAAATTCACTTTCCAGAAATCTAGAACGGCGCAATATCAAGAAAATATTTGGATTTGGAAATTGCGGGAAATACATAAAAAAAATTTGAAACTATTTCTTTGGTCGGCATAAACGGCCAAAAATTTGGAGCGACAGTAAACCCCATTAAAACCTTGGAAAACGTTGACCAATCAAAAATAAGGGGGCAGTTAAAAATACAGTAAAATGCAAAAAGAGTGTTTGGGTTTGAGCTAGCGGGGCTTGGCATCTCGGCATAGAATGGAGCGGCAAAGACCCTTAAGCCTAGGGAATTTTTGAACCAATAAAAATCCAAGGGGGACAGTTAAAAATACAGAAAAAAGGGCAAAAAAAGGCTTTTGGTTAATGCGGGGGGGCTTGGCATTAAGAATAAGGCGCAAGCTATTTCTCCCTTTGTGTTATGGAGAGATTGGCGAAATGCAATCTCAGCGCTCAGCGCCGTGCGGCAAAGTATTATAAAAAAAATTCTTTTTGATTAAGTGTAAACATTAAATAAGAGCTAAAACCCTTCTGTAAAAAAAATTATTTAAAAAACCCGAAAAAAAGTGTTTGTCGGGGGGACCGGCGGTTTGGGAATTGAAATAAGAGAATGAGGGAAAATTACAGTAATTAAAAATTGTTAAGCTCTTCTGTGGTAGGATAAAAGCCAAACGAATAGGGCGACAGTGGCCATTATATCCTTGGAGGAGAATTGACCAATCAGAATAGGAGCGACAGGGACCATTATAACTAGGATGGGCGATTTTCCCGAAATCGGTTGTTCACTTTGCTGAATTTCTCGGCAAAAAAAAAAATTTTTCCAAATTCTTCGGGACGAATTTCCGTTAAAAAAAAAACTATTTCCCGGCTGCCAGAGCCTGCGGGTGCTGGACGTTTTGCCTGCTTAAATATGCGACGGGGTTTGGTTTGGTCTTATAAATGTTGTGTTTTAGTATGAAAAGCGATGACTGCCGCGCTTTAGATCGCTTTACTCTAAAATTCCGGGCACTTAACAGGGCAAAATGACCAAAAAAATGAAGGGGGGAAAGTAGCCTGATAAAGTATGGCAGCGCAGTGGAAAAAAACAAGTGGGGGCTCAGGGGAAAATCAGTGACAGGTTTTGGAGGTGAGGCGGAGCCACGCAGCATGAGGTCAGCTGGCCCCTGTATTTGGGGTGGCCAAAACAGGGTAGGCCCCAGAGGGAAATGACACAGTGTGTAGGTTACGGACAGCCACGCGCAGCTGAGGTCGACAGTGGGACCCAAAGTAGGTGTGTGGTCACGGCAGGCCACAGCAGCAGATGAGGTCAGACGTGGCCATGAAATGGTAGGTCCGGCAGCCCACGCAGCAGAAAGAGGTCAGGGGCAGTGGCACAATGAAAGGTGTGTAGGTCACGGGATCAGGCACAGCAGCAGCATGAGGTCAACGTGGCAAATGACAGTGTGTAGGTCACGGCAGCGCCACAGCGCAGATGGGTCAGACAGGGCACAAACATTCTGGAGGTGGCCCAAAACGGAGAAGGCCACAGAGTGGGAAATGAAAGTGTGTAGGTCCGGCAGCAGCCCCAGCAGCAGCATGAGGTCGACGTGGACAATGACAGAGTGTGTAGGTCACGGCTCGCCCCCAGCAGCGCATGAGGTCAGACATGGCCAAAGACACCCCGGGGGAGGTCACGGGAGCGCCACAGCAGCAGCATGAGGGGCAGAAGGGCACAATGACAGAGTGTGTAGGGGACGGATCAGCCCCGCGCAGCATGAGGTCGACAGTGGGGACATGGGGAAAATGTTAGGGCACGGCAGCAGCCAAAGCAGCCAGCTGAGGTCAGACGTGGCACAATGACACAGTGTGTGGCACGGCAGCAGCCACAGCGCAGCATGCGGTCAGAGAGTGGCACAATGACATTCTGGAGGTAGCAAAAACAGGAGAGGCCCCCCAAAAGTAGGACAGACAAGTGTGGAGTCAGGCAGCAGCCAAGCAGCAGCATGGGTCAGACAGTGCACAATGACATTCTGGAGGTGGCAAAAAACAGAAGTAGGCCAAGAGTGGGGGGCAAGGGCACAGTTTGGAGGTCACGACGCAGCCACAGCGCAGCATGAGGTCAGACAGGGACAATGCATTTGGAGGTGGGGGAAAAAAGGAAAAGGCCCAAAGTTGGGAAATGCACAGTGGTAGGTAAGCATCAGCCACAGCAGCAGCGGGTGGGCGTGGCCAAAAGACACGTGTGTAGGTCACGGCAGGCCCACGCAGAGCATGAGGTAAAACGGGACAAAGACGGGTGTAGGTCAGGCATCAGCCACGCGCAGTGAGGTAGACAGTGGACAAAGACCAGTGTGTAGGTCACGGCGCGCCCCCAGCGCAGATGAGGTC
>JAODAL010027301.1:0-55200 GCA_025379985.1 Phyllomedusa bahiana
CCCTTTTTCGTAAAGGTTCTGTATTTTTAAACATAACCCCCCAAATCTTATTTATGAGGAAGTGTTCCCCGGGCCCCCCCAAAGGTTTGCCCCCCCCACTGGCAGTTATTTTCCCGGTTTTACCTATTCAAAATTAAAAGGGTTTTTCATTGAGGTGGGCCCGGGCTAGCCTTTAGGTGGGGGGGGGTTTTTAAAAATGACTTTTTGAATGAATCTTTTCTTGGGGAAAATCAGATTTGGGCATTAAATTCTCTTAAAAAAATGCAATCCCTTTTCAATAATAAAGGGGGGCACGCGCGGGGGAAAAAAGGCCCGTCCCCTAATTGTTGCTCCCACAAGGGGGGGATAAAACCCGGTGACAGGTTTCCCTTAAGCATAAAGTGGGGAAAACCCAATTTTTATGAAACAAAACATATCCCCATAAAGGATCCAAAGTTAAACCCAAGCTAATAACAAAGAAATAGGGATGTAATAATAATAAAACTTAAGTGAAATAATGTTTCCAAAAGGGGCCAAATTTTTTTCCCCCAGGGGAAAGGTGGGGGCTGGTATGGGAAATTTTGTTTTATAAAAACTAAAACTTTAAATTAAATCCCCCCGGGGCCCCCCGCTACCCCCGCCGCCGACCCATTTTTTAGGGTCCCAAGCCGTTTTCCCGCCTAAGCTATCGGGTTAGGACCTTGGCGGGGCAACACGGGGGCGGGGCCCCCCGGGCGGGAGATACAGTTTTTATGCTTTGGCAGCATGAGCTCCGCAGGTACGGCCGCCGCAGGCCCGGATGCGGTCTGTAAGCGCCTGTGCTGTCGCGCCGGGGTCAGCGGGCATCAAGGGGCAGCGCCCGGCCGGGTTTACTCACCCTGGAGGAAAAAAACCGGGAGCAGCGGGAAAAGGGGGCCGGGGGTTTTAGGTGAAATGTTAATTTATTAAATTTAATTTTGCTCTTTTCATGCTGGGGGGGATAATCTAGTTATAAAAAGTGAGGGGGGGGCCCTTAGGGCTTTATTTTGGCGGGGGGGGCCCTTTTTTTTAAATTTTTTTAAAGTGCAAAGGGGGGGCCCATTTTCACTTGTATATATGGCAGGGGGGGCCCATTTTCCTTTTATATATGTTCAGGGGGGGGGCCCATTTTTCTAGTTATATGTGCCCGGGGGGTTCCCATTATCTAATTGAAAATATGGGGCAGGGGGGGATTATCTCTGTTTTTAGGCAGGGGGGGCCCTATTTTTTACGTTTTATGTAAGGGGGGGTATTATTAATTGTTTATAGGGGCGGGGGGTATTATTTTGTTTTATTTCAGGGGGGGTATTATTCGTTTTATGTGCCAAGGGGGCCCATTATCTAATTTTATTTTTGGGGGGGGCCCTTATTATTACAATTTTTGTTTTCAACTAATTCAGGTTTTTATGAGGGGGGTATTATCCTTTTTTTTTATGTGCGGGGGGGGCCCATTACTATTTTATTTTTGTGCAGGGGGGGCCCTTTATCTTAATTTTTTATAGTTCAGGGGGCCCATTTTCTATGTTATTGGCAGGGGGGGTTTTATCTAAATTTTATTTAGGGGGGGGGGGCCCATTTTTAATTGTATTATTTTCGGGGGGCCCTTTTTTTTTCTTTTATATTGCAGGGGGGGCCCATTTTTACGTGGTTTTTGGGGGGGGCTTTTATTTATATTTTTATGTGAAGGGGGGGCCCAAATTTCTACTTGATATATGTCAGGGGGGGCCCATTTTTCTAATTGTATATTTGTTTCAAAAGGGGTCCTATTATCTACGGGTATTAAAAATGTCAGGGGGGGCCTTTTCCCTTTTTTTTCCCTTTTATATATTTTGCGGGGGGGGATTTTCTAATTTTATAATGTGCAGGGGGGGCCCATTTTCTACTTGTGTATTGTCAGGGAGGGCCTATTATTCGGGTTTATTGCGGGGGGGCCCAAATTTTCTTTTTGGGATTTATGTGCAGGGGGGCCTTTATTTTGTATAAAATGTGCAGGGGGGGCCCAAATTTTCTTTCTTTTATATATGTGTAGGGGGGGCCCCATTATCACTTCTTTTTTATGTGCTGGGGGGGGCCCATTATTTATTGTTAAAATTTAGGGGGGGGGGCCCTTTTTCTTTTCTTGTAATAAGTGCAGGGGGGGGTTTTTTCTACTTTTTATATTGCAGGGGGGGGGAATTTTTTATTGTGTTTAAAGTGCAGGGGGGGGCCCATTTTTAATGTTATATGGTTTAAGGGGGGGCTATTATCTACTTTGTAAATATGTTCAGGGGGGGCCTATTATTTTACTTGTATATATGTGCAGGGGGCCTATTTTCTACTTGTTAAGTGCAAGGGGGGCCCATTTTCTACTTGATATATGTGGGAGGGGGGGGCCCATTTTCTACTTTTTTATAGGGGCAGGGGGGGCAAATTTTCTAATTGTAATTTTATGTGCAGGGGGGGGCCCTTTTTTCTATTTTTTTATATTAGGGAGGGCCCCCATTTTCTACGGTTTTAAAGGTTCAGGGGGGGGCCTATTATCTACTTGTAAATGTGCGGGGGGCCCATTATTTAAATTTATATATTGCAGGGGACCAAATTTTCCCACCCTTTTATATAAAGTGCAGGGGGCCCCATTTTTCTACTTTTATTGCAGAGGGCTATTAAATTTTTTTATACGTGCAGGGAGGACCTAAATCATATATTCATTTGTGTGGGGCCCTTTTAAACTTTTTTAAAACCTGCTGGGGGACCTAAAAACCCCCTATAAAACCTGCTGGGGGATCCGTAACCTGCCCTTTTACCTTCTGGGGTTTGTAAACCCGCCCAAAATACCCGTTTGGGGGAAACCCCTAACCTGCCCCATTCCTGCTGGGGGACCCCTAACCTTCCCCCATACCTTGGGGGGCCCCTAACCTGCCCTATTTCCCCTGGGGGCTGTAAAATAAAACACCTTCCCCACTGGGAGGGCATATTTAAAATATATAACCAACCCAAATGGGGGAAACCCCCTTTCCTTTCCCGGGGGAAAAAAATTTACCCCGCGTTTGAAGTCGCTAAAAGTCGTTAAGCCGGTTTTTTAAGGCCTCCCAAAACAAGTCAGTTTTATAAAGGGTTTGCAACGGGCTCCGGACCCCCAGTCGGTTTTTTAAGGGCCCCAAATCGATTTCTAAAGACCTTAGGGAAAACGACTCCCGGGGGACTAATACTAAAGGATATATGTCATTGCCGACACATATGCCCCTTTATTATATGCAAACCCCTTTTAAATTTCTGTTTTATAGTATTACACATACAGGCATTTCCCCGGGGTTTCATTTTCGGGGTTTGGGACTTTTAGGTTCGTTTTTTAAGGGTTTAATTTTTTATTAAGTCGGAAAACCCAAAAAAAATTTTGTCAAGTAAAGGGGAAAATGTATGGTGTAAATGTAGGGGTATGGTTTTTGGGGGTGTAAATTTTTAAAGGGAGGTATATGTCCCCCTAGCAGGGATTATGACAGTATATGTCCCCCATAGATAGGAAATAGGCAGTATGTCCCCATAGATAGGTATATTACTCCCCATAGATAGGTATAGGCAGGTATGTCCTCCATAGATAGGTATAGGCAGGTATGTCCCCATAATAGCTATAGGCAGGTATGTCCCTCTAGATAGGCTATAGGCAGGTATGCCCCCTCTAGATAGCTATAGGCAGTATGTCCCCAGAGGTAGCTATAGGCAGGTATCTCCCCCATAGATAGGTATAGGCAGGTATGTCCCCCATAGATAGTTATAGGCAGGTATGTCCCCCATAGATAGTTATAGGCAGGTATGTCCATCATAGATAGGTATAGGCAGGTATGTCCCCCATAGATAGGTATAGGCAGGTATGTCCCCCATAGATAGCTATAGGCAGGTATGTCCCCCATAGATAGCTATAGGCAGGTATGTCCCCCATAGATAGCTACAGGCAGGTATGTCCCCCATAGATAGGTATAGGCAGGTATGTCCCCCATAGATAGGTATAGATAGGGCTTATTAAAAAATAACAAATATAAATACTCACCTCGCTCCCTCGCTGTTCCGAGGCTTACCTCACTCTTGGTTTTCTGGCACAGGCCGGTGATGTCATCAGGCCGCGCAGGCAGTGTGATGACATCGCGCGCTGCCTGTGCCGGAGACTCCAGAAGGTCGCATGTCTGCTTGCGGCCTTCCGGAGTTCTATTGTGGAGCAGGGAGCACTCGCTCTCTGCTCCGCAATAGAGTCTTCCACTGTATGTGCTCCGGGAAGCGATCCCCGCCGGTGCCCGGGCCATGGCAGTGCCTGGACGCCGACGGGGACCGGAGAGTCAGCTGCATGCGCACCCCGGAGTCGCCGGCAGCTGCGAAGGATCGCTGACAGCGCCCGGGCCACCGCCGCGCCCGGACGCGGGCAGCTGTCCCTGGCTTGCGTCGTTATGGTCCCCGTTCGTAACTAGGGGACAGACATAAGGCGGGGATTCACTGTACCTTTTATACCTATGACCTTCTCTTTACCCGACTGTGTTAGTCTCCCTCCACCTCTTTTTCCCATTACATGTACTTTTGCTTTTATATATGTGTTTTGCCAAATTTTATCAATACAAGTTATGGATACGTCTTTAAAGAAGACTAGTCAATAAGGATATAACACAATTTTATTTACAATAGTCCAATAATAAATCAAGTCTGAATGAATGATAATAACATAAATTGATATTTATTTACTAAGGTTTAAAGACTCTGGGGAAACCTTGTGAAGTAACAGGATACTTGAATACAAAAAAATCCTTGAATATGCTTCATTATGAAAATCAAAGCATTTCACCTGTAATTTAGTTTTTAAAACAGTGCTGGCCATTTAAGACAGGGCTGAAGTCGGTCCAAGTCAGCACCTGACAGCTTGATAGATCACTATGTTGACAGCTGTTTGAAAGTAACTGCTTCTGAGCTGGAAGAGTCTACTGTGCAGGGGGGAACCTGTAATTTTTACATCACATTTACACTAGCAGCAGTGTGTAATATAGATGCCTGTGTTCTATGGAGGAGGAGGCTGAAGCAACAGGTAAATCCTGTCACACTGTGTCCTCAGTGTTCTGTGCCTGCAGTGTATATAGTGAGAGACTTAAATTACCCTGTACAAGCAGTTATGCCCTCAGCTCCCCCTGCACAGTTGGTATCTCCCACAGAAGGAATCCTACTAGATAAGGATCTGTGCCGGCAAAGTGAAACTACGATTTGTGTCCCTGTAATAATGAGGTGAACCCCCTCATGCCAATGACATGTATTTGAGAAAAGTCTTGTAATTTTATCTACTATTATTTTTGTATGTTTATGTAGAGATGATAGATGACTCTTTAAGTACTTACGGCCTCACCTGAGGCTTGCATCATCGTGTCCAAATGCATCAGCCATTGAGAAGCAGAAATGGCGAGGACAGAGAATCCCAGGGAACTACCGGTGAGAGCGACCCCTGCACCCGGCTAAAACAACACTGGAGTGCAAGTGTCCTTTACAGCCGGGTCCAGGCTTCTGAAGTCACCCCCTGCTTCATGGCTTTATGTATATTATTTAAACAAAATGGCGGACACACCTAATGCTGTGTCAGGTGAAAAAGCAAGATGTTTTTTGTGTATCTTTCATGCCTTGAAGTTGGCAGTTCAAAGTTTGAATTAAAATACACAAACACATCTTTTAGATGGCAACAAGCCAAAAACATACATTAATAAGATAAGCTTGTGAAATAGATCAGTTTGTATAAACTTAGCTTTAAATACAAAAGGAGATGATCCAAGAACATACATTAAGTCAGAAATGCAAGTAAGACAATATGGAGACAATATGTCAATAGTACTTTGAAATACGTGTAAACTTGTGAAAAGTAGAAATGCCAGCTTTGTATAATCATAATGTGAGATACAAATTTAGTATAAAATGGAGAAGATTCACTATAATATGTTTTTCAGATAGTCACTATTCCTACTAGAACTACAATATGGGCGACATGTCCCAATACGCAAGCGCCATTTGTTTGGTCTATTTTGCGCTGAAAATACTCTTGACGCCATATTCTCGATATAAATGAGCTGTAATATACCAAAACTAGGTGCATTATATGCCGGACACGACACATTGCAATGAGCCTAAAAAGGCGCATTAAATATAGTAGCAGTGATACGCTGTGCGCCTCAATAACACAATGTGCCTATCGAGGTGCCTTACATACACTAGTAATGATATGTTATGCACCTCTGTTACGCAATGCACCCCGTTAGGCGCATTACATACAGTAGCACTGATGTGCCGCGATTGCACAAAGCGCTTTTTTCGGCGCAATGCGCCTTTTTAGGTGCATTAAAGGGGTTGTCTCACTGCATTGATTCATCTCACCTCAGTCCTGTTTTCTTGGTTTAATTTTGAATTCAGGGGCGTGTTTACTGGCTTCTACTAGGCTGCAGTAGAAGCCAGGTCTGTAGTTATAGCAACCAGTGCTGGCAGCCTATCAGGAGAGATTGAACAGGTCTGTAGCTATAGCGACCTGAGGAGCTGCTGTAGCCCATACAAGAGGGGATATCTAGGAATAGGTAGGACACTGTTAATGGACACATATTGCAAAGTGACTTGTTTTTGCAAGATCTTTAACATAAAAAGCAGCAATCCTTGTAGTGAGATAACCCCCAGTTTACTTTGCAAGGTATAACTGATGCCAGATTTTTGTAAGTATCGTACTTTCAGGCGCACTTTACACTGCTTAGATGCGCCTAAAATCTGCTGCAGAGATGCTGATTTTCGGACATGTCGCCCTATGTCTTTTTTTTTAAATGGAAACAAAAATAAATGTAATTTTTTAGTGGTACTTTGTGTCGGTAGATTCTAATACTATGTTTAGTTCTACGTTGGTTATTGCAAGTGTTGGTGTTCTGTTGCATATCATGGCTAAATGAGCTAGGACTCTGCAGCCCCACCTATTGGATGTAGCATTCCTCAAGTCACATCCATTGATTAGAGCTAGAGATTCATAAAGGGGTGGTAAAATTTTAATACGTTTCCTAACTTCAAGTGAATATTTGTCATCACAAAATTATGGACAATATTCACGCTAGAGATTATAACCTCATAAAACTTTTTGAATTAATACAAGACTTTTTGGGGGGGCTATTGGAACCAATGCTGGACCCATATAACCAAATCATGACATTCATTAAACATTTTAATCTAACCCTCTAGAAGCGGCACCTTCGTTCCGGCTCTTCCTTATAATCTATGCACACTGCAATGACACATTTGATCTCTTCTGACCATGCTTAAATATAATTCTTATTCTTCTACAGCACAAAATGTCACATCACATTTAGGCAGAGACATAATCAACTGACAATCAGCTGTGGTGCCAATGCCCATCACAGCCGTACTTTACATAATGACCTCTTACTACTATAAAGGAACATCATTTCCACTGGAAAATACGTCCACTTTTGTTTTTTGTTTTCTTAATCTTACTTCTATGATTTGTGGTGGTTTTTTTTTAGAAAAGAGGAAGCATCTGGTCATCTTGGGTCAAGTTATATCAATGGTGGCTTCTGCTATGGCTATGGCTTCTGCTGAGGGTGTTTAGTCCCTCTCAGGCACCAGGACTTGGGTGCAGATGCTACCTCTGTACCCCTATAATTATACTCTTGTAACGGGTGAGATAAAAATAAAGGTGGTCTGACCATCCTTAATACTTGGCTTTACTTTATTACCGCACAGTGGCAGCAGGCTGGGGCAGTCGAGAAGGTTTAGGAGCGACTGGTAGGCACTTGACCCAAAATTATGAGTGGCCTTTTCTGTGTTGTCTCTTGAGAAAGCTGGCGGCGAAACGCACTTCGAGGCTAATACCTTCCTTGGTGACATATCCACCACTTTGGTAATCAATTGAAATATAGGTTTTTGTATTTTTATCATAATTTTTTTTTGGGTTTGGTGCATTTT
This sequence comes from Phyllomedusa bahiana, assembly GCA_025379985.1. Taxonomy (NCBI): domain Eukaryota; kingdom Metazoa; phylum Chordata; class Amphibia; order Anura; family Hylidae; genus Phyllomedusa; species Phyllomedusa bahiana. The sequence goes on from JAODAL010027301.1 coordinate 7,945, forward strand.
CGTATTTTTGATCACTTGATCTGTTATGTGTATATTTATTATGCAACTTTCCAATTTACTGTTTGTTAACTTTGGGTGAGGGATGTGTCACCAATATTTGTATTGGGGGGTATTTTGTGTTTTTTAAATGTTTTTTAAGGTTGTTTCAGCTGTGATAACTGAATTTTTTGTATTTATAATGTATTTTTTGGAATAAAAATCTTTATATGGTAATTATTGGAGAGTCATTATACTTCATATTGGTACATTTTCTGTATTGTGTACTGGAGGCTGGTAGCTTAGGGAGAACCATGCTAGAATTTCCGACCCTTTAGGGGGTATTCACGCAGCGTATTTGCAGGGCATACCTCAGGGTGTAATTGCACTGCACTGTGCTGGAAGTAAACATGCAAATACGGTAAAATCATAGCACTCATTCTACAGCATATTCCCCTGGATACTGTGCGTCCGGTCAAAAGAAGCGACCTGTCACTTCTTTCTGGCGCTTATGCACAAGGGAAAGTGAGGCTGAATGAGGCCCTGGCTGCAGTGCTCTGGGAAGTATGTGCTGGTCAGCAGGTGTATAGCGGCACGCACAGGTTCATGCTGCTAAATGCTGTGTGAACCCGGCCTTAATGGGATTTTACCATAAAGGCATTTCATGTCCTGCTTGAGACCACTTCAGGTTTCAATGTCTTCAAAAGGGGGTGTGTTTAATTTGTTGGGATTGTATAACATAACAAGTAAATAGCAGGCTTGACATCCCCATGCCTTTCGCCACAGTCAGCTCACTCCTGAACCTCTAGTCAAATAAAGGACAAGTAACCTTAAAAATAAGAGCTAAAAGTATCTACAATGTAGTTGAGTGGTTAGCACTTCTGCCTTTCAGCATAGGGGTTATGGGTTCAAATCTCTGCAATAACATACCTGATTGAGATTTATTTGTTTGGGGGATTAAAAAATGGCAACAGACAGCCCAAAAAAAAAAAAAATCAAGCAGCATTATGATAACTTATGTGCACTGTTTGACTAATTAATAAGGAGTACAGAGGACAGGAGTAGAATGACAGCACCTAGGGTTGAACACTCGCTCAGCAGTGAGTGTGTGATTACTGGGCATGGTATAGACTGACAGTAGCTGCGTGAGAGGAGAGGTGATGTCTGAGCATGTGCGGTCAGGACTGAGGAGCTCTTGTCACTGGCTGTATCCCATGGAGACGAGATGTACACTACAGATTATCAAGGGGCCAGCTAAAACAAAAACGGTAGATAATTTTTAATAATGATGAATGGTGAAAATGTTTATTATTTAATTTGCAAGCTTCCCATGTCAATTTTACTTGATGGGAAAATCTCTAAGTTAATGAATAGGGTTTAGGATACAGGCAAGATGATTGCAGGTATCACTTCTTAAACTAAAAACACCTCCTTTTGGTTCAATCCAAAGGAACCGGAACTTGAAAAGTTAAAAGACTTAAATAGCTGGACGGACTTGGGGTCACCACTGTGGCGTAGATCCAGAGGGAAACTTTTTAAAAGAGCTTTGGCCAGCTGCAGGAACAGATTGGCCTACCACACAGTCTTTTACCAGTACCTACAAGTCAGACATGCCTTTGCCTGTCAAGTGAAGACAATAGATATGTCTATTCAGTCTTCTCCTATTCTCAAACTGGTGTTTGGGGCGCGATCCACCAGGGGATTAATATCTGGGGTGTATAGGCTGTTGGCAGATGAATACATTCAAAATAAACTTCATTGTAACGATTCCAACCCGGGAGGCTGGAAACGTGCGGGTTGTGCAGATCCTCAGGGCCCACCGCGGGCGCAGATGGTGAGTGCAGGCAGTGGGTAGCCGAAGTGCAGATCTCGGTAGAAGAGGCAGGAACGGAGGCCGGGCACCGCAGGTGTAGCCGTTCAACGGGTGACAGTCCAGATGTAGCCAGAGAATGTATGGCACGGTCCAGGTACCTAGCAGACTAGGCAAGGCCAAGCCACAGGGATTGGCCAGCAGATGCAGCGGCAGGTGTTCAACAGGCAAGCAGGTATACAAGCAGATAAACGTATGGAATATGGCAGCAATGCAGCAACCCAGGGGGTCAAGCTCTAATGCTGATAACAACAACGAACTGACATCAGCCTGAGGGAGGAAGCTCCTTAAAAAGCCAGAGGTCACAGGTCACTGGGCCGGACCAAGGACCACTGACTCCTTAAGTACCGTGCAATGCCGCGTGCGTGCCCCTAGAGGGAGCACATGTGTACACAGGAAGACAGGAAGCTGGAGTAAGCCATGGTGACTGAGACCTGCAAGCAGGAGCCGGGATAGGTGGGTGAATAGAACCAGAAGCACCAGAGACACGGGCACGCTGACGGTCCGTAGCAGGGAACGCGGAGTGAACCGTGACAGTACTCCCCCCTCCCTTAAGCCCTCCCCTCCGGGCTAGCTGAGTACCCACAAAACAGCTAGGGGTAACCACCTCCTCCTCAGTATCCCAAGAACTGTCTTCAGAGTAGGTTTCCAGAGAGTCCCGGGTAACTTCTTGGACCTGGGGAGAAGAAGCAAAAACAGTAGGCAGGGGGTGGGGTGGGTGGGAGTCAGAGGTGTCTTTGCAGAACAGAGGCTCTTGTTGCCCATGCGGATCTTCCACCGGCACAGCAGAACAAACAGGCAGAGAAACAGGAGGGCAGGGCTGCTCCTGATAGGCAGGCTTGAGGCAGCGAGAGTGGCAATGCTTGCCCCATTGGACAACCTCGCCCGTTTTCCAGTCCAGGGATGGGCTGTGAAGCTGGAACCACGGAAGCCTGAGCAGGACTGGAGCAGATGAACTCGGCAGGATGTAAAAGGACAGCTTTTCCTGGTGGGAACTGCCAACCTTCATGGACACAGGCAGGGTACGGTACAGGACTGGCTCCTTCAGAATCTCCCCGTCAATGGATGAGAAACGTAGAGGCTTCTCTAGACGGGAGACAGGCAGGCCGAACTTCTCTAGCAGAGATGGGTGGATGAAGTTCTCGGAGGAGACAGAATCCAGCACGACAGGAACTTCATAGGTGGCACCAGACGAAAAACGTAGAGTGACCGGAGTGGTCAGACGGGGGGCTGAGGCACCATCTCTCAGGGTCACTTCACCCACAACACCATGGTACAGAGGTTTCCGGGGCGCAGCAGGGTGGATGGGCAGATCTTCAGGTAGTGGCGAGCCCCACCACAGTAAAAGCACAGATTAAGGCTGCGTCGACGGGTGCGTTCCTCTGTGGAGAGATGGGTGCGGTTGATCTCCATAGGCTCGTCTTGAGAGAACGCAGGTGCCAGGCGAGGCTGAGTCGGGGTCTCAAGTACAAGGCGTGGAGGCTTGCGAGGACGGGAGGACACAGGCTGTTGGCAAAGCTCTAACTCCCTCTCCGCAAAACGGATGTCAATCCAGGAAGCCAAGGCGATGAGGTCGTTAAGGGTGGTAGGGAGATCACAACCAGCCAACTCGTCCTTAATGAGTCCATCAAGACTTCCCCAGAAGGCAGCAACGAGAGCCTCATTGTTCCAGGCAAGCTCGGAGGCCAGGGGACGGAACGGGAGGGCATACTGGCCCACAGTAGATTCTCCCTGACGGCACCGGAGCAAAGATGAAGCAGCAGATGTGTTGCGCCTAGGTAGCTCAAAAGTTTTTCTAAAGGCGCTCAGGAACTCCTGAAGGTCCCCTGTCAGCGAATCCCCTCTCTCCCAAAGAGGTGGGACCCAGTCCAAGGCTTCACCTGACAGCAGGCTGATGATGAAAGCCACCTTGGCACGGTCGGAAGAGAACTGGTGATCCAGGACCTCAAAATGGATGGTGCACTGATTCAGGAAGCCTCGACATGTATGAGGGTCTCCAGAATATCGGGCAGGCAGAGGCAGGTGCAGGCTAGGACTGGACATGGCAGCAGGAGGCGGAACCACAGCAGGTGGCGGAGAAGGAGTAGATGCCAGTGCAGACAGGACTTGGTCCAGATGGGTGGTGATGGTCTGCAGCTTCTGAAACAATTGCTCTAGGTGGACGCCATGACGGTTCACCACAGCTACCAGGTCAGGCAGAGTCACTCCGGCGGGATCCATAATTAATGGTCAGTTTGTTCTGTAACGAGTCCAACCCGGGAGGCTGGAAATGTGCGGGTTGTGCAGATCCTCAGGGCCCACCGCGGGCGCAGATGGTGAGTGCAGGCAGTGGGTAGCCGAAGTGCAGATCTCGGTAGAAGATGCAGGAACGGAGGCCGGGCACCGCAGGTGTAGCCGTTCAACGGGTGACAGTCCAGGTGTAGCCAGAGAGTGTTTGGCACGGTCCAGGTATGTAGCGGACTAGGCAAGGCCAAGCAACAGGGATTGGCCAGCAGGTGCAGCGGCTGGTGTTCAACAGGCAAGCAGGTATACAAGCAGATAAACATATGGAATATGGCAGCAATGCAGCAACCGAGGGGTCAAGCTCTAATGCTGATAACAACAACAAACTGACATCAGCCTGAGGGAGGAAGCTCCTTAAGAAGCCAGAGGTCACAGGTCACTGGGCCGGACCAAGGACCACTGACTCCTTAAGTACCGTGCAGTGCCACACGCGTGCCCCTAGAGGGAGCACATGTGCGCACAGGTAGACAGGAAGCTGGAGTAAGCCATGGTGACTGAGACCTGCAAGCAGGAGCCGGGACAGGTGGGTGAATAGAACCAGAGGCACCAGAGACACGGGCACGCTGACGGTCCGTAGCAGGGACCGCGGCGTGAACCGTGACATTCATTACCTGCTAGAGATAAATAGGTAACGGATTTTGGTCCCATTATGGAAGAACAATGGGATTCTATCCTTGATCTCACTAAGCAGGTGTCTCCAAGCGAGGCAAAATGATTCTCACAGCTTATGTTGCTGCGTAGAGTTTATAAAACCCTGCTTATGTTATTTCGATTCAGTGTTAGATCCGACTCTAAGTGCCATAAGGGTGATATGGAGGTCGCCCGGTTAATGCACATGGGAATGTAGAGCTTTGGGAACTTTTTGGAAGGAGGTTGCTTCAATTATCCATATCATGCATACAGTTGTCATTCCTCTATCTTGGGAGATGTGGCTTTCTAGGTGCCTAAGCTTCTCGAATGTTATACATGGCAAGAAAACTCATCGCCTTTAGATGGATTCAAACCTCCCCGATGGCCATAGGCAAATATATTAACAAATTGAATAATGCCATCAGATGGGAAAAAGGGGCATACCAGATGAAAAATGCTCTTAAAAGGGTTTTGCCACAAGGTAAAACTGATGTGGGAAGTTTGAAAATTAAATAACAAACATTTTCACCTTTCATGATTATTAAAAATTCTGCACCGTTTTTGTCTCAGCTGCTGCTTTAGGCCTCGTTGACACGGCTTATTTTGCCGCGGATTGGCGCCGTACTCCGCGCCGTATTTGCGCTGCAGTACGGCGCCAATCCGTCGGAGTCATTACGGTAATCCACTGCTCTCATAGAGAACAGTGGATTCCGTCGCTCCTCCCGCTCGGCGAATCCGCCGGGCGGGGAGAAAGTGACATGCACATTATCCGGGCGCAATACGCGCCGTGGATAATGCAAGTCTATGGGGCCGGGGAGCGGCGCCCCTGCCGCGCTCCGGCCCCGCCACCGTCCCGCCCCTTATTCACTGCGGATTTGTGAGCCGGATTGCGCTCACAAATCCGTCAGGAATAAGCCGTGTGAACACGGCCTTAGTGATCCATTGTTTACAGCTGGTCTCCAGGGGATAGGACCAGGGCTGTGAGCTCCTCAGTCCTGGTCGCACATGCTCAGACATCACCTCTCCTCTCAGGCAGCTACTGAGTGTTCAATCCCCGGGTGCTGTCATTCTACTCCTGTCCTTTGGACTAGTTAGTAATAAGTCAAACAGTGCAAATAAAAAAAAAGAAACCTCAATGAGGTCTGTGCATTGATAAAGAGGAAAAAAATCCACAGGTTAAGTTCCTGTAGGGATTTCAACCAAGGACCCTTGTGCTGTAAAGCAAAAATGTTACCTCTGAGCTACTTTGTTGCTACTCACAGCTCTATACATAAACAGACCTTTCTTTGACTACAGAGAGGAAAGGCCTGGTGATGTAATCTGCTGGGTCACATGATCTGCAATTCAAAGAAATCACACACATCCCCTTCTGCGCACGCAGAGCTTAAGAGCTGGATTCAGGAGGTATGAAATGAGATCGTGGCAAAACCTCTTTAAGTTTGGGATTGTTTGGGTCCCATAGCTGGACCCTCTAGGTCAACCCTCTTTGGTTCTTTTGCCTGATAGAAAAATATTCTGCTTTGACATCTGGTTAAATTTGCTTTGACAGGCTTGGTGGCTCAGTCCTGAGGTTTTGTTTGGTTGGTTGAGGAGGAGGGGGTTGTATAATGGGACTAAGTTTCAACATTTGGCATGTTCCATGTTACATTCTACTATACACAAGAGATTATAGTCCTGTTACTGCATATTCTGTACCAAAGAGTGGTTTTACGTCACTGTATTGTGAAATAAAAATGTACAAAGTGTATGTTTGTACAAAAACTCGTTATTTTGTATATCTTGAAAAATTGTTTTTTCAGTAAAAATTATCTGATTAAAAGAAATAAAGGCTCCTGATAAATATGATTGACAAATATGCAAAAAAGTGGTAAATGTTGTTGAGAACCTAAAGTAAGGGTGCACAACCTGCTTCCATAAGTAACCATGTGAATCACTGTGTTATTCCTTGTAGCCCCCAGTCGTCTCTTACACCCCCATATTTGGGGACCTTTCTGTCTAGAAATGAAGAGAGGAGGTGGAGGGGTGGCTATTCATGATGATGGCATATAGTAACATTTGGGCAACATCTAAGGTACAGGTGGGTAACATGTGGGGCACTTCTGGGTTAGGGTTAGGGATGGACTAAACCTTAGGGTTGAACTAACCCTAACCCCAACTATGGGGTTTTCAGTATGTTTTCTAGCATTAGGTTGAAGTTAGGGTTAGGGTTGACCCTGGAGTTTCTCAGATGTTCCCTTGGATTACAGTTGGAGCTGGGATTGATTTTTTTTTTGTTTTTTTTGTTTTTTTGGTTTTTTTATTCACCAAAATTCACAGCTAGCATTGCTAGATTAGAGCTCTGTTTGATTTACAACTGGTTCGGTATAGAATTTGTAAAAAAAGTTAGGTTTTAAAGTCCCAAACCCAAATTTTTTCTCTACTAACTCTTCGCTGGGGTAAGGGTGCTTTCACACGGTGCGTTTTTGGTGCGTTTTTGATGCGTTTTTGTTAATTGCTGTGTCTTCCTGCACAAAAAACGCATCCAAAAAATGTATCAAAAACGTACCGTGTGAAAGCACCCTTAGGGTTTTTTACTGGGTTCTGAGGGTTAATTGACCTATCCTGACATCCTCAGCCCCTCCTCACTCCCAGTGTGGCCTCATTACTGTTCTAACATCACCTTGTCACTCTTGGCGCAACATTACATCCATTAGACATCCTTAACAATAGTCACATCAACTAGAAGTGATGCTGTACCTGGAGAGACAAGGTGATGTTGGATCTAAAGTGAGGCTGCATCGGGAGCAGGGAGGCAACATTATATTTTGCTGACCAGAGTCAAATAGCTTTGATTCAGGTCAAATTTGAGTTTCCAACAAGTTAACTCATGAACATAATATTAAACAAACAGTTGGAAACATGGCTGATATTGCTAGAGAAGGGCTCTTTTTGGTTCGAAACTGATTTAACTGAAATTGTGAAAAAAATTCAATTTTGAAGTCTCAATCTCAAATGTTTCCTCTAGCCGTAACACTAACCTTAACGTTCTCTCTAAGGAACAGTACGCGCCGCAATACATCATGTGCTTTGGGAGCTCGTGCTGATCAGCGCTTACTCCCGGGGCACGGGGGGTGTCAGCCCGCCGGCCCCATAGACATGCATTACATGTCACTTATCTCTCCGCGTATACAATACGATCGTATTGTATGAGCGGGGAGAGGAGGCGTAATCCACAGTTCTCTATGAAAGCTATGGATTACCGTAATTGCGGTGTGCATCTCGCCCGTATTAAAGCGCAAATACGCGGTGAAATGCGCGCCGCAATTATGCTGTGTGAACATACCCTAGCCCTAAGGCAGGGTTCACACGGCTTATTCACGGCGTAATTGTGGGACGTATTTCGCCCGCAATTACACCGTGTGCTCCGGGGCGGGGGTCCGGTGCCTGCCGGCCCCATAGACTTGCCTTATCCACGGCGTGTATTCGCCACTAGTAATTGACATGTCACTTATCTCCCCCCGCTCGCCGTATTGTGCGAGCGGGGAGAGGAGGCGTAATCCATAGCTCTCTATGAGAACTGTGGATTACCGTAATGACTGGGACGTATTTTGCCCGTATTTCAGCGCAGTACGACACAAATTACGGGCTGAAATACGCCCCAGTCATTGCCGTGTGAACATAGCCTAAGGCTATGCTCACACGATGTACTGTGGCGCTTACAGTACGCACCGCAGTACATCGTGTCTTTCGGGAGCTCGCGCTAATCCGCGTGTACTCCCACGGTGCAGGGGAGCCAGCAGCCCGCCGGCCCCTTTGACATTCATTACTCGCGACTATGGATTACTGTAATTTCGGCGCGCATCTCGCACGTATTAGTACGCGGCAAAATGCGTGCCAAAGTTACGCCGTGTGAACATACCCTAACTCCAAGCCGAGTTTTGTCTTTTTTCCTAGCTTTTCAGGGCTAACTTACCATTAACTTACTCCTCGCTGCCGGTGCAGCCTCACTTATGCTGCAAAGTCACCTTGTTGCTCCACTTTCATTAGACATCTCTAACATTAGCAACAATAACTGGAAGTGACTCTGCGCCTGGAGTGACAAAGTGATATTAAACCTGAAGTGAGGATGAACCGGGAACAGGGATGCAAAATTAGATTCTGCTGACCCAAATCGAATTGCTTAAAAGGAATCTGTTGCAAATTTTTTTTTTACTTATTAAATCAAGCCCCTGATCCATATTATTTTCCTCTTAGCTGTTTTATTTCCTGATTGTAGATTTCTCAATTCAGCCGTCTATATATGATTGTGGGGAAGACATTCTTGCTTGCACTGCTTTAACAGCAGTCAGAGAGATACTTTACAGCAGCTTCATGCACATAGGAGCCTTAAGACTGATTCTGTCCCATAGACTTCTATAGGAGAGTTTTCTAGTCATACTGTGTGACCTGGGAAGAAATCACTGTGCAGGGAGGTGAAAGGGTGAACTGTGACTATCTCCTCTTGTGACTGGTGGATCCTGTGTTATCTGTAAACAATGGTGTCTCCTTTCAGTTTGACCTAGCTTTTACTGATAATGAGCAGAAACTGAAAATCTCCCTCTACAGAACAGGAAGTGTCAGACAATTATTAGGCTTAGTGGCCAAAGTGAAAACTGCAGGACTTGAGAATCAATAAAAAATACTGAAAGTGACATGGAAAATTAAGAAAAAACATGACCAAAAATTCCTAAAAAAATGTGTTTAACATAAAAATGGGAGTTAAGCAATAAGTCAGTTTTTGATGACACATTCCCATTAAATTCAGGTCAAATTTGACTTTGACCCAAATCTAAAGCAGAACACTAAGCCATGATTGGAATTCCAGATCTGCACACAATATAGAAGGACCATGGGAATAAGCACATGTAAATTTATGAAAATGTGAATATATGTAGGTATAATACACATTCAAAGTGCAAGCACAAAAGTGCCATCACTCAGCACAAAGACAATACAAGTCCACCTGCAGTCAGATGCTTTGCTGCTTTCTGGCCTGAGGGTAATTGAGCTCATTCCAGGACCCTAAAATAGTAAAATGTTTGTCTCACACCTGCAGTGTTTGCAATTAAAACAGTGGCGATATGTAAGGGCCTTACCCAGTTGACTTCTTCTCATTATGCTCTGGAGTCAGGTATATTGTATCCGGTAAGACTGACATTCATAGATTTCATCTCTGTCTATGTGTCCCTAGACTGCACTTGAGGATAGAAAAGTGAGAAATATTGTAATAAATTTGTATCACCCAATAATTGTTAGCCACATAAACCACCAATAGAGCTGTATAGTTTACAGGAGGGGGAATAGACCTTACTTTCAAACAGTAAGAAGACTCAATGTGGAGTAAAAACTTGTAAAAACTTTGTAAAAACTTTGCTCCATGTATCTCGTACTCATTTCTTCTCTATTCACATCTACAGTAAAATGTAAAAGTTAAAAAAAATTGAAAAATTGAAAAAGTTAAAAAATTTAAAATTAAAATTTCTGTAACCAGTTCATTGTGGGAAATCAGGTGACAGATATACCTATAGTTGTATGTTTTACAACAGGGGTGAAGCTATACTGCTGACTGTTTCTCATGGCAACTGGCAGAATTTTACAAACAACTACATTCAGGTAGCCGTTTCTAGGCTAAACTGCAATAAGGGCAGGAGAAACAAATTCTCCGCCACCCCCCCTATTGAGCCACGCTACTGCGCATAACATCACTGCCACCCTTTATGCTCAAATTTTTCCTTTCTTATGTAAATACGGGTTTAAATACTTTAACATTTTCCGGCACTTGGTTATTCTACCAATTTTTTTCACCCTTATCGTTATATTTAAGTCTTCATTTTTAGGTAATTTTTACATTAGATTTTTTTTGGTTAAAGGATAAAAAAAAGTAAATTTTTTATTAATTTTTTTAAACTTCAAAAGTTTATAATTGTATCAACTTTTCCATTACAGACATTCATATATAGGCAATATAAAGTTTTAAGGCTACCAGAGGTGGGAATAAAAGATGCAGGATAGGCTGTCAGTTTTTTATTTTTTACATTTACACCGCTATACAACATCAGAATCCCAAGTTCAATATGAACAATAACTCAACTAAGAACAAATGTCAAATCATGACCATACACCACCACATATTGACTGAATAATAACACCACATATCACCATCACATAGTGACTAAATAATACCACCACACCATGACCACATATCACCACCACATAGTGACTGAATAATACCCAAACACCATGACCAAATATCACCATCACATAGTGACTGAATAATACCAAAACATATCACTATCACATAGTGACTGAATAATACTACTACACCTTGACCACAAATCACCACCACATAGTGACTGAATAAAACCATACCATGACCACATATCACCACCACATAGTGACTGAATAATACCACTACATATCACCATTACATAGTGACTAAATAATGCAGTCACACCATGAACACATATCACCATTACATAGTGACTGAATAATACCATCACACCATGATCACATATCACCACCACATACTGTCTGAATAATACCACCATATATCACCACCACATATTGACTGAATAATACAACTACATATCACCATCACATAGTGACTGAGTAATACTACAACACTATGACCACAATCACCACCACATAGTGACTGAATAATACCAAAACATATCACTATCACATAGTGACTGAATAATACTACTACACCATGACCACAAATCACCACCACATAGTGACTGAATAAAACCACACCATGACCACATATCACCACCACATAGTGACTGGATAATACCACTACATATCACCATCACATAGTGACTAAATAATGCTGTCACACCATGACCACATATCACCATTACATAGTGATTGAATAATACCACCACACCATCATCACATATCACCACCACATAGTGTCTGTATATTACCACCATATATCACCATCACATAGTGACTATATCACCATCACATAGTGACTGAATAATACTACAACCCTATGACCCCACTCACCACCACATAGTGACTGAATAAAATCACACCATGACCACATATCACCACCAAAGTGTCTGAATAATACCACCATATATCACCACCACATATTGACTGAATAATACAACTACATATCACCATCACATAGTGACTGAATAATACTACCACCCCATGACCACAATCACCACCACATAGTACCTGAATAATAAAAAAACATATCACTAAAACATAGTTACTTAATAATACCACTACACCACGACCTCATTTCACCAACACATAGTTACAGATTAATACCACTTCATATCACCATCACATAGTGACTAAATAATGCTGTCACACTATGACCACATATCACCATTGCGTAGTGACTGAATAATACCACCACACCATCATCACATATCACCACCACATAGTGTCTGTATAATGCCACCATATATCACCATTACATAGTGACTGAATAATACCACCACATATCACCATCAAATAGTGACTGAATAATGCTACAACACTATGACCACAATCACCACCACATAGTGACTGAATAATACCAAAACATATCACTATCCCATAGTGACTGAATAATACCGCCACACCATGATCACATATCACCATCACATAGTGACTGAATAATACCCAAACACCATGACCACATATCACCATCACATAGTGACTGAATAATACCAAAACATATCACTATTACATAGTGACTGAATAATACTACTACACCATGACCACAAATCACCACCACATAGTGACTGAATAAAATCACACCATGACCACATATCACCACCACATAGTGACTGAATAATACCACTACATATCACCATCACATAGTGGCTAAATAATGCTGTCACACCATGACCACATATCACCATTACATAGTGACTGAATAATACCACCACACCATGACTACATATCACCACCACATAGTGTCTGTATAATACCACCATATATCACCATCACATAGTGACTGAATAATACTACCACATTATGACCACAATCACCACCAAATAGTGACTGAGTAATACCACCATACCATGACCACATATTACCACCACATAGTGACTGAATAATACCATCACATATCACCACCACATAGTTACTGAATAATACCGCCACACTATGACCATGTATCAACACCACATATTAACTGAATATAGCCGACATACTATGACCACATATCATAACCACACAATGACTAAATAATACCACCACGTATCACCACAACATGGTGACTGAATAATGCTGCCACACTTTGACCACATATCACCACCACATAGTGACTGAATAATACCACCACACCATGACTACATATCACCACCACATAGTGACTGAATAATACCACAACACCATGACCACATATCACCACCACATAGTGACTGAATAATACCACCACACCATGACCACATGTCACCACCACATAGTGAATGAATAATAATACCACCACACTATGACCAAATATCACCACCACATAAATACCTATCAAATATACCTTTTTTATTTTTATTTATTATACAAAATAATTGCAATGAGCATAACAATCAACTATATCTCATACATAGGGAATATTTTTCCACTATTAGACTTAGCAGGTGTACACCTAACTATTCCAATGAGTGCCCTAAATGCCACTTTTTATCATCTTTTATGGTCTTGTCCCCAGTTTAAGGGTTTTTATGAGCAGATAGATAAATCCTTGAATGACGAGAAGGGATCTCCAGTCCTATTTTGCCACAAGTTGTATTCGTCTTCTGGGTGCAGATTTGTTTGGTTTGCAGTATTCTTATTGTTTTGCTGTGAAATCTCTCTATGAGGCTTGCTAGTGGACCAAGGGCGACAGATAGGTGAAGGTCCTGCACCACTTCCTCCCAGGCAGAAAAGGGGGAGCAAGGAGGTACGGAGTGGTCTGTATTTTCCATTGGGGGGCGCTATATGCTTTACTTGCTTAGTGCACTAGAATACCTTGTTCCAGTCCTGACTGGACCTCAATATTTTTCTGACTGGGTAACTGCCCTAACAGGACCTCGTTCGCAGTAGGGTTAGCAGAGGTGCAGTGACATCCATCTGCTCCGGGCCCATACACAGTAGGGTTAGCAGAGGTGAAGTGACATCCATCTGCTCCGGGCCCAAACACAGTAGGGTTAGCAGAGGTGCAGTGACATTCGTCTGCTCCGGGCCCCATACACAGTAGGGTTAGCAGAGGTGCAGTGACATCCGTCTGCTCCTGGCCCCATACACAGTAGGGTTAGCAGAGGTGCAGTGACATCTGTCTGCTCTGGGGCCCATACACAGTAGGGTTAGCAGAGGTGCAGTGACATCTGTCTGCTCCGGGGCCCATACACAGTAGGGTTAGCAGAGGTGCAGTGACATCCGTCTGCTCTGGGTCCCCATACACAGTAGGGTTAGCAGAGGTGCAGTGACATCCGTCTGCTCTGGGTCCCATACACAGTAGGGTTAGCAGAGGTGCAGTGACATCCATCTGCTCCAGGGACCCATATTTAGTAGGTTCACTGTTGCGTTAGCCACACATCTGGTCTTCCCTTGGGTCATTTTGGTGTTGAGCTGCTCCCCTATACTGTGTCGGTCCACCCTCGCTCAACTTCCACCTCTCACATCCATGGCACGTGGTGCTCTGAAAATTCCACATAGTTTATTCACAATAGCGGCATTTGTCCACTCAGCAGCCACCAACAGTTCACAATTTGCACAGTGTCAGAAATACTGCCCCTGCGCGCTAAAAACCAATAACTATCCCTTTTTACAACTCTGATAAATTACCCTTTTTACCTATGACCGCTACGAGGGATATGTGAGCAGACAGCCTATCACACACCTTATATGCCCACCACGCCAAATCATCTTTCATAAGCTGCCAACGTTGAATGCAGGGAGTTGTCATAATAATGTGATGGTGGCTGCTTTGGCTGTCACACTTTTGCGCATTGCTGTGGTTTGTTCCTTTACATACCACAGCAATACCAGTCCTTTTCTCTGTACCTTGCCTGTGATTCTTCCTGGCTCCTGGCTCCCTTACCTGCTGTTTTCTCGTTCATCAGCAATCTCTGTTTTTTGGACTTTGGCCTGGTTTTTGGTTATCCTCTACTCCACAATTTGGTACTCTGATCTCTCCTGGCTCTGACCCCTGCTTGCCTGACTTTTCTCCTTCTTTGGTGTTCATATTGTCTACTGCTTGTCCGGTTTGTGTGTCCTCTGTAATTTGGTGCTTTGCACCTCCCTGTCAGAGTAACCTTGGTCCCATGCAGCCAAGACCCTGCTTTGTGGTGGGCTCTGGTGAACACCAAAGGGTAGCATTAGAGCATATTCCCCATGCAGTACCTGACTTCCGATAGCAGTTATAATAGACTTCTGTTCTTGCCCTCTGTTGTACCTATGTGTCATCTGTTTAGCTTGCTGTTGAATTGCTGTTGCAATTCTATCCTGGGAAGTTGCCTCTTCATAACAACACTGTTCTGTAAGGGATAGCCGGGAAGATTAAAGGGGTTTTGCCACGATGTAATGTTGATGTGGTATCCTCCAAAACGGGTATTTAATCACTTTTCTAAATATATGTGATTACAAAAATTGCAGCCTGAGAGAGCTACAGGCTGCCTTACATGCCATTGGTTACTTAAAAGCTTCTATTAGATACGACCTGACAAGAGCTGTTGGCCGGGCTTGCGCAGATCACACTTCTTATCTGATGACAGAGAACATGAAGAAGCTTTCAAGGCACCGGGTAGAGATATGTTGTCTTTTGTATACAGAATCCACTAGTTGTACTGTGATTATCTGAGTAGATCCTGCTTTATCTGATGACAGGGAACATGAAGGAGCTTTCAAGCTGCTGTGGAGAAAAGGTGTTGTCTTTTATATACAGAATCCACTAGTTGTAGTTTGATTATTTGAGTGAACATTTCACATGATCCCTTATGTATGGCTCTGTGCTCTGGCTTTGTCTCATGCTCTCTCAGCTCAGCATGGCTTTGTTTACATTTGATTCTTAGCAGATAAGGCACGTCCTGGCAAAACCCCTTTAAGAGCCGATAGTGGACTATAATAAGCTTTTCCAATTCCCTTTTATTACACTGAATAGCTGGCATATCACTTTTATGGTAGCTGCACATTCATTAGAAGAGAAGCCCCATGATTGATGACCCGACAGAGATCAGCTTGTCACAATGTTGTCACTTTTATGAATTTTTTTTCTGAAAATGACTCACAGATTTGCATCTATAGAATGATAAATGTCCAGATGAACAGTGTATCATTTATACATCAGAGGGATTTTATGCAGCACAGTTTCAGTTAGGACTGTTGTCATTCTCCATTACATTTTTTATTACTCACAAGGAGAACATGATACCTTACATGGGACACTTGTGGGTCTGCACGTGGTAGATGGACTGTGCAGGTGGCAACAACATGTGCATGATCCTTAAAGGGTTGTCCCGGAAAATTAATGTATTTTATTTGTTTAAATGTTATAATACCTTGTTACGGGTATTCCTACGACCCACACGTCAGGTCACGGACGCACCCGTACCCCCATTTCCCTTACTGTAGGTTCTGCGAGTGGCACCATGACCCGCATATCAGGACATGAGCACAATCGCGAGCTTGGTCCCTGTTCCACTTACTCACCTCTCCTCGCCTTGTGTGGTCTCTGCCACTAGCTCTGTAAGATTTAAAGGGCCAGCATGCCGGTAATCGCCAGTTCCTGACCCTATATCATACATGCCAACTTTTGAAAGCAGAAAAGCAGGAGATCTCAGACTGCGGCGCGCCGCGCCGAAAATTTGCATGACCACGCCCTCTTATTGTTGAGCCACACCTTCCACAACACACACTCCACTACAGAGAAAATGTTGAAATGGATGGACGAAAGCTATAAAAAATTATTCAGGTTCTGGCGTCACAGGTTTGCCTGGACTGTTAGGCTAGGTTCACAAGTGTTTTTTGCAGGCTTAATTAGCCCCGCAATTATGCCGTGTGGTCGGGGGCGGGAGAGTGAGAAAAAAAAAAAAAAAAAAAAAAAAAAACCAAAAAAAAAAAAGAAACAAAAAAACAACACAAATAAAAAAAAAAAAAAAAAAACGGGGGGGGGTACACGTGAAATCCGTAGCTTGGTGAGGCTGGCACACTTACCCCAACTTCAACCGGCCCAAGCTTGAATTGCCTGCGGGGGGATAGGCCACTATGTAATTCACTGTCAATTATCTCCCCCACCCGGCGGGCTTCGCCGGGCGGGGAGAGGAGACGTAATCCATAGTTCTCTATGAGAACTGTGAAATTACCGCAATGAATGGGCGTTTTCAGCCGTAATTTGTGCCCCTTTCAGCGGCGTAATTACGGACCGAAGTACGGCCCCAAACCTTAGCCGTGTGAAACATGGGCCTAGATGGTTTTATTCAAGCATCAGGAGTGCTGGGTAGATAACGGCAAACAGTAATTGACATGTAATGCTTTGTATTGATCTAATTTTGACTTGTCAATTGCAATGAATATATGTAGATTTTAAAAAATATTTTTTTTAGAAATATATAAAAAGGATATAGATAATATATAGGATATATAAAGATTATAAAAATCTAAAAGATATATAAGTACATAAATTTATGATTTGTAGATTTCTACAATTGTTATTATATGGCATGTAGATACATCCTGCATGTGTTCTACATGTATTATATGCAGTTGCTTCGTGTAATTATTGTATGAGTGCATCAACTGTATATTGATTTACACTCACCGGCCACTTTATTAGGTACACCATGCTAGTAACGGGTTGGACCCCTTTTGCCTTCAGAATGCCTCAATTCTTCGTGGCTAGATTTTCCAAAGGTGTTGGCAACGATTGTGATCAATTGGTACCATGGGGCCCAAAGAGTGCCAAGAAATATTCCCCACACCATGACACCACCACCAAAGCCTGAACCGTTGATACAAGGCAGGATGGATCCATGCTTTCATGTTGTTGACGCCAAATTCTGACCCTACCCATCCGAATCGTCGCAGCGAATTCGAGATCATCAGACCAGGCTACGTTTTTCCAATCTTCTACTGTCCAACTTTCGATGAGCTGGGCAAATTGGAGCCTCGTTTCCTGTATCTTAGATGAAAGGGAGTGGCACCCGGTGTGGGCTTTGCTGCTGTAGCACCATCTGCCTCAAAGTCGGCCGTATGTGCGTTCAGAGATGCTCTTTCTGCTACCTTGGTTTTGTACGGGTGGCTATTTGAGTCACTGTTGCTTTCTATCAGCTCGAACCAGTCTGCCCAATTCTCTTTGCCTCTGGGCTCAAACAAGGCATTTCCGCTCCCACGGACTGCCGCTCACTTGATGTTTTTTCTTTTCGGACCATTCTCTGTAAAACCTCTAGAGATGGTTGTGCGTGAAAATCCCAGGAGATCAGCAGTTTCTGAATACTCAGACCAGCCCTTCTGGCACCAAAAAGCATGCCACGTTCAAAGGCACTCAAATCCACCTTTCTTCCCATTACTGATGCTCGGTTTGAATGCGGGAGATTGTCTTGACATGTCTACATGCCTACATGCACTGAGTTGCCGCCATGGGGATTGGCTGATTGAATTAAGTGTTAACGAGCAGTTGGACAGGTGTACCTAATAAAGTGGCCGGTGAGTGTATAATGCAATTCTAAAAAAAAATTACAGAAACTGTAATAATGTAATAATAATACATACATATATTATTACATATGCGCTTGCAAGCATAAAAGTCTGTAATACTGGCGATGAGAGAAGGGGCAGACCGACTCGATGTGATCCCTGACAGGGAGGGTGAGAGGACGCTCTGTTGTTGCATAGGTGAGAGGAGGAGGGGGGAGGGAGGAGGAGGAGGGGGAGGAGTGAGGGGAGACTCGCAGGCCAGAGATAGTGGACGCGGCTCACACGAAGGCAGTGGAACGCCGCTGGGAGGTGCTGCTCAAGAAACTACTGGTTTCGCAGGCACCGTTATCGGCATTCACCAGCGGTCCAGTACACTTACCTCAAGTGTGAGTAGCGTCCGGACGACAAGCCGCATGTAATATTACATTTTTACACGTAATCCTGTACTGTCCAGGGTGCCGCTGACCAGCGCAGATTACTCATACTCTTACAGCGGGGACCTCCTGCAGGCAGCGCACACGTCCGAAATGGTTGTGTGCGATGCCCGTTCTTAACTTTTATATCACACATTGGCACCGCCCAATGTATTGACGCCAGTGATTTAATTTCGGCGGGTGATTTCGCTAACGTGACGGGGGGGGGGGGGGGGCGGGACATGACCCCCATTTGCGGGAAAGGCCCGCCAAAAGTGGGAGAGTTGACATCTATGCCCTATATTACCCAGCAATCTTCTGACCTCCCTGCTGGATCTTTAGTGCCTATTGCCTACTGAGAAAACGTTCCATGAAGTGTTCTTGTCTTTACCGTGTACCAGTCCTCCTTGCCTCCGTCCCTTGACTACGATTCTTGCCACCTGCCCTGACCTTCCTGCCTCCTCTGTGATTCTGTACTACATGACACCTCGGCCGCCACCACAGGCAAGTCTCGGCAGGGATAGTGACCTGTGGGTTGTCTGCCGGATCAAGCCCATCCTGCCTTGGGATGGGCTCTGGTGAAAACCAATGGCCATTTGCCTCCGCTCCCTGGTGAGGCTGTCACCAGCGGGGGGGGGGGCTTGCTGGGTGGTCTCCAGTGAATCACTACTGCGGTCCTTACACACCTATACATTACTTACTATAACTGCTTCAATTCCCTTCAATCAGTACCACTCTCGCTCCACTTTTGTTTTTTTTTTACAAAACAGAAGGAGTCCGCACATGGTAGATGGACTGTGCAGGTGGCAGCAACATGTGCATGATTCTTTACCCCGACACCGCTGTAGCCAGTTTGACCTCCTGACAGGAGCCCAATTTTTTAAAATCTGACATGTGGCACTTTATGTGGGAATAGCTTTTGCCCTTTTTCCTATCCATGTGATCAGAGGCTTTTTTCTCCTGAAATTGTGTTTAAGTTTGTAATGCATTTTGGTCAAACATCATTGTTTTGTTTGTGAAAAATTTTGCAATATCATGAAAATTTTGAAAAATTTGCCATTGTTAAACTTCAACAATTTCTGTGTGTAAGACATTCTGCTCAAAATAGTTTATAACTAGCATCTACCATATTTCTACTGTAGGTTGGCATCATTTCTTAATGTCTTTTAATTTTTTTACAACATTAGGGGGCTTAGAAATTTAGTAGTAATTTTTCACATTTTCAGGAAAATTGGCAACCTAGATTTTTTTAGGGACCAGTCCAGATCTGGTATGGCTTTAAAAGGCCTTTATGTTAGATAACCCCCATACATGACTCCATCTAAGAAACTTTACCCATAAAGTATTTGAAGTTTGTTTGTGAAGTTTGTATGGGTTTCACAGAAATGAAAGCAAAGTGGAGGTGAAATTTCAAAATCTGTAATTTTTGCAGAGTTTCAGTTTTTATCCATTATCATGAACAGGGTAGATGTAAAATCAACATAAAACCCCCCAGATTTCTTTTTTAGAGATACCCATAGTGGCCCTAGTGCGCTTTTTGGGCTAAACCCCACAACCCCCGAATGGGGGGGCCTACCGGATTGGGGGTCTCATTTTAATCAATTTTTTTCCCCTTTAGGTGCCTTTCGGTTTGCAAAACCCCCCAAAGGTGCTAAAACTTAATAAACACCATAAAAAAAACCCATTTTGGGGAAACTACACCCCTAAGGAAATATCCGAGGGCAGGGAGTATAAAACCCAAGGTGTTCACAAATTTTTTTAAAAGTTTTTCCCGGGCAAAATGAATGTTGTTTTATTTTTTTTAATGTGATTACACCTATTTCCTTCTTTTTTACCCTAGGGCCCGGATGCCCCTTCTACAGTGCCTTAACTCCATTCCGTTTTTTTTTCCAAAAAAGAAAGGAATCCCCCCTTTGGTCCCCCACGGACAAACTTTTTAGTCGGAAAACCACGGGATTCGATTTTAAAAACCTCGAAAACCGACTGTAAAGATCCCCCTAGAAAATTTAAAGGGAAAACGATTTTTGTTTACACAACAATTTTCTGAGGTTGGATTTCAAAAAAAAATTGGAACTTTCAAATTCTGGAAAGAAAGATGGATGACATGAAAAATGACCAAAATCAATGTCAGGGCGGGGCCGCAGGCCCCGGGGGCAGGCTGGGGGCGCATCCCTCCCTGCCCGCTCCCCCCCGCTGGGGCGAGCGGTTCCGGGTCCGGGTATCGGGGCCCTGGGCGCACTCGCCCCGGAGCAATTCCTTTCCCCGCCGCGCTTCCCTGTGCTTCGGGGGCCGCTTATGCCGGCCGCGCATCGCCCCTAGCGGGCGGGGCGGGTACTGCAACCAAATTTTAAAAGGGAATGTGTCATCAAAAATTCTTATTGTTTAACTCACTTTTTTTGTTAAAAAACATTTTTTGGATTTTTGGTTATTTTTTTTTATTTTCCAAATCACTTTTATTTTTTTTTAAAAATTCTTAAGTCCTGCAGTTTTCACTTGGGCCCCAAGCCTAATAATCATTCCCCTTCCTTTTCTGTTAGAGAGCTTTCAGCAGTCGCCAATCAGCAGGGTCAAACTGAAAGGAGACCCCAAATTGTACAGTAAAAAAAAAATCCCCCAGTAAAAGGGGGAATTCAAGCTCCCCCTCTCCCCCCTTCACGGGAAAAAACTCCTATACAAGTTATGGCCAAAATCGTCTTAAAACCCTTTTGGGCTGAAGCTGCTGTAAAGTATCTCTCTGACTGCTTTTAAAAGCGTGCAAGCAAAGTTTTCCCCAAAACAATATGACGGCGAATGAAAATCACAATGGGGAAAAAAAAACAAAAGGAAAAGAATATGGATAGGGGGTTTATTTTAAAAAGTAAAAAAAAAAAAATTGGGACATATTTCCCTTTAAAGGGACGCCGCCGGGGTTGGTCTCACGGGCGTGCCCCATTTAAAAACCCCACCCCTTCCTCCTCACACTGCCGGGGCTTTAGTGCCTCCTTCCATTTAAAAGCGTTCCTTGTCCCGGGTGTCCTTCCGTGTACCGTACCATTTAGCTTCCGTCCTTCGACCACAAACCCCTTCACCCGGGCCTGCCCCCTGACCTTCGCCTGTCCCAAACTAGACTTTTCCCCTTATGTTTTTTGTACCCCCGCTCACCAAGCAAGTCCCCCCCAAAGGGAAAAGGGGACCCGGTGTTTCCCCCCCGCAGCAAGTCCATCCCGTTTTGCGGGGGGGTCTGGTGAAAACCCCCGGGTTTCAACTTGACTCCCCCCCCTGGTGGGGGGGCTCCTACCACCCGCTTGGGGTGGCCCCAGCAGACCCATTTACTGCCCCCCCTTTACATAAGAGCTCTAAATGTTTCCCCGAAAAACCCTTTTTAAAAAACAAAACCCAAAAGCACTGCACCAAAATCGGGCCCAACAAATTTAAAAACCCAAGGGGAAAACAACCCGGGGTTTTTTTAAATGCAAAATACTGTTCAAAAACGGGACGGAGTTTTATTAAAAAAAAAAATTTTTTCCCCCTTTATTTTTTTTTGGCTGATTTTAAAACGTGAAAAGCCCTTTCACATGGCTGACTGTCCTGCAAAAACCCCAAACCCAAGCTGCCAACTTACTGCCCGCTTTTGAAGCACAGAAACTGCCCCAGAAAAATAGTGAGCGCAGTTGGATTTTAAAAATTATGATCCCGTACAAGAAAAGTTATTTAAAAAAAGGGGGTACCAAACATTTATAGCGAACCAAAAACCCCAATGACGGGAAAAATCAAAGCAATTAAAAGGAAACAATAGTTAAAGCTTTAAATAAAAATTCTATATATCAGAGGGCCCCCATATTTGGGGGTAAGTAGCAGAAAGTGAGTTTCAGCTCTGGAGTAAATACAGGATTTTAACAGGATCAGTATAGGATAAAATAATGTTTGTACACAGTGACGCACCCGCGGGAAAAGTAGTTCAGCCCCTTTGGGTATAAAACAGGGTGTAATCAGGTTTAGTAAAGGGGTTAGGGGAAAGTTAAAGTAAACACATTTAAATTTCACCAGGGAGAATAGTGATTTCAGCTCTGGAGTTAATAAGGGGTGTAAATTTAGGGTCGTACAGGAAAATAATGTAAGAAAATTTACTGCACCAGCCAAAAAGTGAGAGCACTCCCGGAGTAAATAAAAAATGTAAAAACCCGGATATTTCAGGATTTAATAATGTATATCACAGTGACTGGGACCACAGAAAATTTTAGTGCAGCCTGGAGTGTAATTTCAGGAGTAAAATCGGATCAGTACAGGGTTAAAATAAGTATTACAGTGACGCATCAAAAGAATATGAGCACAAAACTCTGGAGTATAATCAGGTGTAACTCAATCGTACAGGTAAGTAATGTAATTTATTTTACACGTGGTACACCAGAGAAAGTGGTGCAGCTTGGAGGTTTAAAACCCGGGGGGTAACTCAGGAAACATACAGGATAAGTAATTTAAGTACACAGTGGCTGCACCACAGAATAGGGGAGTGCAGCTCTGCATTAAAAATACAGGATTTAAATCAGGATCAGTACAGGGAAAAAAATGTAATGTAGTACCAGTGACCCGCAACCCGCGAAAAAAATGAGTGCAGCTCTGGATAAAAATACAGGATGGTAAATCAGGGATCCGAACCCGGAAAAATTTAATTTTAAGTAACCCGTGACTGCACCCGCAAATAGTGAGTGAAACTCTGGAGGGTAATACAGGATGTAACTCAGGATCATTTCAGGAAAAAGTTAAAAAAATTTTTCAGTGACGCAAACCCGCAGGGAAAAAGGGGCGAAACTCTGGGGATAATACAAAGGTGTAACTCAGGGTCATTTCAGGATAAGTAACCCAAACCCTAAATATATTCAAGTGAAATTCCCCCGTTCTGCCGGGTTTTTTCTTTTAGAAGTTTTTTCCATTGAAGACAATCAAAAAAACCAGGGAAAATAAAAAGGGCACTAGTTTCTTTAATTGTCCTTTTAAAAACTTCAAAACTATCTAGACTTTTTTCTCATTGGTGCCAAAATCCGGGTAAACTAAGCTAAAAGGGGAAAACCTTATCTATAATTGATGTTCAATGGTAAAGTTACTGTTAAATGATGTTCCAAGAAAAAAAAAGTCGTCTCTTCAGGGCCCCTTTAAAAAACGGGAAAAAAACTTACAGTACGATGTGGGAGAAGTGTTCTTATCCTCAGAAAATGAATCTTTTCCCCCCAAGGGGGGTCGAGCCTTATATCCTTTTTCCAAATTTTGTAAGACCCTTCAAAGATACAAACTATTGAATCATTTTAAAAAATGTTAAATTTTTTTTTTTTTTTTTTTTTTTTTTTTTTTTTTTTTAATCAAACGGGGTAATTTTTATATTTACTGTTTTTCAGAAAAACACGCTATTCCCCGTATGGGAAACGCAGCGTTTAGCCCTCGATGCCATCTGGATTTTTGGGCATGCCCTTTTTTTACTGTCACATGTCGTAAACTGTAAATACTTTTCGGTTTTTGTTCTTTTTTATTTTTAAAAGAAATTTTTTCCCACAGTTTTTTTTTGTATTTTTAAAGGGGTTGCTTCACTCAAAGATTCCTGTTAACAAGTAGAGAACGGGAAATTAAATTCCCCCAAAAATATTGCTGGTTTATTTTTTCTTTGTTGAGGAAAAAGAAGATTTTACCTGCTCTGAAAGCTCACAGGTTTTCCAATTTGGGTTTTCCATCCTGCTCTCTCTTCTGTTTTTTCTTTTCTAAGGGAGGGGGGTGAGGTTTACCACAGTCCCGGGACAAAAGGGCAGACCCAGCTTGAAACAAAATTTTTTTTATGTCTAAAAAAACAAAGGGGACTAATTAATTGTTTACTTTAGTATAGTGAGCTGTAAACCCAATTTTTTAAATTTTTGGTTGAAAAGATATTTTTACCGGAAAAAATTCCCAAAAAATGCCAGCGTCCCTAAAAAATGAACTTTAAAATTTCCCTGCAAAAGATAAAAAAACTTTTCCAACAGACTTTAAAAGCTTTTCCCCTTCAGGCCGCACGGGGCCCTTAATCATAAAATTTTATCTTAACATGGAAAAAAAGGTTTATTTTTTTTGAGGACACTTTTACATCTTTTGCCCTTTTTTTTTAGTGGAGTTTTCCCCCTAAAATCCTTCAGCCCCTGGTCTGGTGAACTGGTACTTTATTATTTTTTTTTAACCAAATTTTATAGTTTTCCCAAAACTCAGTTCAATTTCAAAGCTGCCCATCAGTTCATTAGGGAATTTGTTGTCCCTGACTGGGCCGTTTGGTTTATAAGGGGGGAAGGGCCCCTTTAATACCAAATTTTCATATGTTCTGTATTGAACTATTAAAATGGGTTTGGAATTTACCAAAACCCTCACCAAAACATCCTTTTAAGTAAAAAAACTCCAGCTCCATTAAAAAGTCACAACAAGGGGGATAACCTCTACCCCTCGCCCTCAATTAAAAACCCGGCCCCTTTGGGTTTTTGGGCCCGAATTTATGATATTGAGTTTAAATGGAATATACTCGCTTCACGCAGCTACTAAGGATTTTTAAAAAATTTTTAAATAAAGTAATTTTTTTGTTTTTTTAAAAACAGGAGCTGGAAATCTCATTATCTTTCATTGGGAAAAAACACAACACAAATTTTCCCATTATAGGGGCAAAGCTTTTTGGAGAAGGGGAGACTTTCAGACAAAAAAAGACAGGGGGGCAGCAAGGACCCAAAATAGTAGCCGGGGCGGAGCAAGAGATCAACGGGAGGATGAGACAGGGGGGGTCAAGAAACAGGAGATAAAGAAAAAAAACCCCTTACGGATACTAGACACACAGAACTAGGAACCTAATCAGGAAAGGTATGGATAGGGGAGTCCTACTATACCAATGGTACAGGGAACACTGGGGAAAACACCCCGGACTCCGTGTCTTAAATGTCGGAATTTGGTCCCTTCCCATTAATTCGCCCTGGGATTTGGGCCGTCAAATTCGCCCCGATTTGGTGTTTAATTCTTGCGTCCTGTTTTGTTTTTTGGGCGATATTCATTAAATCTAAATATTTCTAACTTAGTTTTAGGGTTTTTTTTTTTATGAGAAACGAAGGGGGGTTTAAATTACCTGTTTTCCCCGCGGCGTTTTCTCTCACATTTTTTCTAGTTGACATCCACTTTTATACGGTTTTTCCTACGTGATGTTGAATCGGGAAATGAGTTAACAAAGTAATATAAGGGCAAGCAATAGCAAAGAAACACCAGGGAACGGGGAAGTTTTATGAAGCTCCTGTCACTTATGGTCGACTGTCTTTAAATTAAAAACGAGCTCCATTTTACTTTCCCTTTTCCCCGTGTATTTAACTCCAAAATTTTCAGTTTTTTGGGTAATTAGTTTGATAGCTTAAAAGCTCTCTGAAACTGCAAACAGGAGTTTTTTTCTAAAGGAAACAGCAGTAATTAAAGCTTTTTTCTGAAAAGATCAGATAAAAACAAACTTTTTTTTCTGCCCGGCCCGCCCAAAAGCTGCCCGACCTGTGTTTATGACATCACTCACTGCTACACAAGAAAAAAACAACCGGGGAGGAAAAGGGAGTAAACATTTTAGTCCCCTGGGGAACAGAAAGCCAGGGAGGGTGATAAAATCCCCTTGTAGTCCTTAACAAAAAAAGATTAAACCCCCGCAATTTTTTGGAAAACGTCCTTTAATTTTGTGGTTTCCCCACATTTTGAAAAACTTTAAACTTTGTAGCGAGACACCCCCCTTTAACCGAAAAAACCCCGTAAAAAAAAAAATGACCTTTTTTGGGGAATGGGTTACAGTTTGGGAAAATTGAGCAAAATTTTAAAGGGGTTTGAAAAAAGGAAAATTGTTTTTTTTGGAAAAAAGATTTGGGAGTAAACCACCCAAAAGTTTGGGCCCCAAGGGACAGAGAAAGGGGCTTTTTGGCACACGTGTAAGTTTGCTTAGGGGATTAGGGTGATTGGGCAATGGAAAAAAAGGAAATTTAATTGGCCCCCCGGGACAAACTTGAGAAGGGAAAAACCGGGCCCAAACCGGTCATTTTAGTGTGACCTGCCAACAGTCTAATGTGTCTGGGGGCCTCTTGACTCCACTACAGAAAATGTCGGTACAGAGACGGATCGGGCATTTTGAAATTCAACCCTAGATCCTTTTGTTGTCTCTAGAGATAACCGCCCTCAGAAACTTTCAGTGGTTCTTAATTTTCTCTCCCCCCTGTGGGAAAAATGCATGCTCGAGGGGGCATGGGGAAAATGGGGAAAAAAGGAAAAAGACAACAGCTACTGAAGGGGCCACCTTGAGCCTGAGGTGGATCCTTTGACCTTCCTCCCTTGTGCATTCCCCGACCCCTTTCCCCAAGTAAAAAAGGAAAAACTCGAAACTTTTCCACCCGCTCCGTCATTTTGTTAAAACGCTGTAAAAACCCCGTTTTTGGGCCCTTTTTCTTGTAGGAAAACCACAGCCCCTCCCCAGGTTTGTTAATCCTTTATATATTGGAGAACAATGTAAGTATTGGCTTCCAATTGTTTAAAACCTGGGAGCAGGACATTTTCTGGGTGTGTGAAACTGTGTTTTGGGTCACTTATACTCACTTGGCCCTTTTAAAAAGGGGTTTTCCCCGGGTCTGACTCACCCACAGGGACCAGGGAAACCCTTGGTGACCCCAAAACAAAGGGAGACCTGGGAAATTTTTTTTTTTAAAAAAAAAGGGTGGGGCCCTTTATATGGATACCCCTAAAAAAAAAAGGGAATGGTTGGTGATATCAACTTCCAGTTTGCGGCACATTAGTATATGGGAGGGAGAAAACTTTTCAAGATGGGTGTTGACCATGGTGGCCATTTTTAAATCGGCCATTTTGGATCCAACTTTATTTTTTCCAATGGAAAGAGGGTCATGTAACACATCAAACTTATTGAGAATTTTACAAGAAAAACAATGGTGTGCTTGGTTTTAACATAACTTTATTCTTCCATAAGTTATTTACAAGTTTATGACCACTTATAAAATGTGTTCAAGGGTGGGTCTCCAGAATGAAATTTCACTGGTGGGCCCTAGGCACCTCAGTTTGACACTGGGTTGTCCCATCATAGACATTGAAGGGCTATCAATAGGATCGGCCATCAATGTCAGATAAGTGTGGGTCCCACCTATGGGACCTGTACCTGTCTCCAGAATAGGCCTCCAAAACCCCCTGTTCCAATTGTAGAAGTGGCCATGATTGTGCGTTCACTTTCCATTCATTTCAATGGGAGTTCTGAATACAGCTGAGGAGTACTCACAACTCCCATTGAAATGAATGGAGAGTGACTGCGCGAGTACAAGTAACTTCAGAATGGGGCGTTTTGGGGCCTGTTCTGGAAATAGGTGGATTCCCATAAGTTGGGCCCACACTTATGTGACGTTGATGGCCTGTCCGATTAAATATGTCATTAAAGGGGTTGTCTCACTATATTGATTCGTCCTGTTTTCTTGGTTTCACTTTTGAATTCAGGGGCGTGTTTACTGGCTTCTACTAGGCTGCAGGAGGAGCCAGGTCTGTAGCGATAGCAACCAGCGCTGGCAGCCTATCAGGAGAGATCGAACAGGTCTGTAGCTATAGAGATCAGTGCTGGCAGCCTATCAAGGGAGATCAAACAGGTCTGTAGCTATAGCAACCTGAGGAGCTGATGCAGCCCATACAAGAGGGGAAAAGTGACTTGTTTTTGCAAAATCTTTAACATAAAAAGCAGCAATCCTTTTAGAGAGACAACCCCTTTAAGGTCTATGATGGGACAACCCCTTTAAGTGTTAGGTGAGTGCACAATTTAGTGAAACTAGATGAACCCCTAGTTTCATGAAGGGATGTATGTGACGCGGCAGATGATACATGTTAGATTGGTGGGGTGTCTGGAGACTGTACAGACCTGTAATACGTCAAAGTGCGTGAACTCTGACCACAAATGCCCTTTTCCTTTTTGAGAGTGTCGGAAGAAACTTGGCTGCAGCAAAAGCTTTTGTAAAACCTTGCAGATTACAGGAGACTATTTTAGGCTTACGTTTGTCATTCCTTTCTTTCCTGTTTTTTTTTTTTTTTTTTTTTAAACCTGACAATGTGAACGTTTTATCACCTTCTGTAAATTAATAGGAACACCTCCCATGTTATTCCCACTGTGGCAGATTTCGCTTGAACACTGTCAGCATTCAAAGTGTTTGTTGCATGTGCTTGGCGGCCGCTGCCAGCGCAGAATACATCTTTCTTTTCCCTTTAGGACATAGCCAAGAGCTCTGACAGAGACAAATTATCACTCGATTCTGAGTATGAGATCAGCAGATGCTGTTATTTTTGTTTTGCTTGAAAACTTCTGCAATTTTTTACATGATCACCCAAGAGTTAGTGGGCGCTAGAGTTCCTGGGTGGCATGGCAGCTGTGTGATTGGGCTGTCAGCTTGTAGCTTTGGCATTGGGGGGTTGGAAACTGAGAGGTATTTTTTGCATGAAATCTGAATGTCCTAACAGTATTGCAAAAGAGGTTGTCTTATGACAGGGGCGTCAAACTCATTTTCACCGAGGGTTGCATCAGCAATATGATTGCCCTAAAAGGGGCCATTTGTTACTATAAGACTGTATAAATTGTAACTACTACTTAACCCCTTAAAGGAGTTGTCTCGCTGCAATGATTGGGTTTTAATTAAAAGATCTTTAAAAAACAAGCAGCTTTGCAATATATGTTCATTACAAATGTCCTACTGATTTTGAGTTATTCCTGTTAGTAGTAGTACATCAGCTTCTCAAATCTCTATAGCAGTTGACCTGTTGATCTTTATCTCACTGGCTGTCAGGTCTGATGACTCATCACCTTTTGAATACAGGTCAGAGCAGAGAGCCCCTCCAGCACAGAATGCTTCTGTAGTGGAGGGAGGGGGAGGGCTCTGGCTTCTGTGTCTGTACTGCCTGGATTAACCCTGTGTGTGCCTGCTTCCTCCTGCTCTCTACACAGATTGAGGAGAGCAGAGGTGAGGCTGATCAATAGATGTGACAGCAGTGACCCTGTGTGTTACTATAATCATGATGTGTCTGTGGAGCTGTGACTATACTAATAGAACAGATCAGGGGGGGCATGTGAACGCTTCATGCTCTGCTGACTAGTGACACATCCTGAGTATAGTAACACTTCCCAGCTGCCCTGTGTCTGTTCTGATAGGGTTTGTTGTTGCTGGAGATGTGGAGATATGTATGCTACAGCAGGGGGTATAGGAACACATGCATTCCCTCTGCTCTGCTATTAGCAATCACAGCTTCACAGACCTCTCCACACTCATAGATCAGCCCTAATACAGCTGATTTAGCAGCCTGCAGCAGACCTAGGCAGACACATACACGGTTAACTCTGGCAGCAAACCCCCTCGCCCCTCCCCCTGCTGTATAGAAGTTACAGAGGAGAGCTGTCTGTGTGCTGAGGGGAGGGGGGAAGAGGGAGGAGAAGAGGCAGACAAGAAGCACGCCCCTGAATTCAACTGCCAGGCACACTGAGGTAGGCTGAAAGCTTGTAATGAGACAACTCCTTTAAGCCAAACGCCTGAAAAGTAGTTAATGACCAGAACATTTTTTTAGTTTTTGCCTCCTTGTGTTTCAACAGTTGTAACTTTGTTATTTTTTCAATGACGCAGTTGGATGAGGCCTTGTTTTATTCCAGACAAGTTGTACTTTATGGGGGAATAGTTTAAATTCACTTACAAATAATTACAGAATTTTATTTTATTATTTTTTTTTTTTTGCTTTTTTTAAAAAAAATTTACACCATTCACATTTAACACTTAATAACTTGTTAGATTAATTCTACAGGTTATTACGGTCGTGTAGATACCTAATATGTGTAGTTGTTTTTTTTGTGTGTAATATATGCACAATTATTTTATATTAAATACTTATTTTTATTTTATTTTTTTTTATTTTTTTTACACTTCTTATGTTTTTTACTTTTTTTTTTTTTTTTAAATCCCATGAAGGGATAACTGTGTTACTTTTTTTTTTTGCACTTGGTAATGTATTAGCATATTCATATATGCTAATACAATATAATCTGTGTCAGTCTGACACAGGCAGTGATCAGGGCAGCACACAGTCTGCTCTGATCACTGGCTTGTTATACAGACAGCCCTGAGGCTACTCTAGGTCCCCAGGGCTGACTGTGCAGCAGTTCCCTGGGCTCTGTCGGGTCACCGGGTGTCCCGATCACCCAACAGAGCAGGGAAACCCTTTGATTGCGCTGCGGTGACGAACTGCGGCAATCAAAGGGTTAAAGCACAGGGAGCGGAGGTTTCCCCCGCTCCCTGGTGCTTGCAGGAGCTGCGCTGGGATCAGGGCTGTGTAGTACAGCCCCATTCTCAGCGTTGCTGTGGCGCCCGTAGCTGCAAACTCCGATGTCTGCAGTGACGTCAAAAGCAGACGAACGACCTGAAATGCCTGACGTCAAAAGACGGTGGGCGGTCGTTAAGGAGTTAAAGGGGTTGTCTCACTACAAGGATTGCTGCTTTTTATGTTAAAGATTTTGCAAAAACAAGTCACTTTGCAACATGTGTCCATTAAAGGCCCTACCTCTTCTAGATATCCCTTTTGTATGGGCGCTCAGTCTTCGGGGCCCCTATAGTATAGCCCCTGTCCATCTCTCCTGATAGGCTGCCAGTGCTGGCGCTATAGCCCGACCTGTTCGTCTCTCTGATAGGCTACCACACTGGTCGCTAAAACCCTGTTCCCTCCCCTGATAGGTGTCAGCACTGGGTTGCTATAGTACAACCTGTTTGATCTACCCTGATAGGTGTCAGTGCGGGTCGCTATAGCTACAGACCTGGTTTCTATGCACCCTATAAAACCAGTAAACCGCCCCTAATTCAAAATGAAACCAAAAAACGGACGAGGTAAGATGAATAATGTAGTGAGAAAACCCCCTTTAAAGCCCTTTTTTTTGGGGTCCTTTTTTTTTCCTCCCGCCTTCCAAGGCCATAACTTTTTTTATTTTTTTGATCTTCAAAAATGAGGGCTTTTTTTTTGCGGGCAGAATGTATTTTCTAATGGTGTTTTTGGGCCGACCATAGAAAAAAGGGGGGAACGGACAAAAAAATTTTTAAGGGGGGACGAAATGTTTTGTTTTGTGGGGGATGGGGTTGTTTTTACGGTATTCACTTTTCAGTATAAATGATCTGTATTCTGCAGGTTGATTCTATTCTGGTGATTTCAAATATGTAGGGATTTTTTTAGTTTTAAATACTAAAAAAAAAAACCCAAACACTTTCTTTTTTTAAAAAATTTTATGCTACATTTCCCTTTTTTCCGTGACATGAACCGGGGGTGAGGGCTTTTTTTTTTGGGGGGCTAAAAGTTTATTTTTTTTATTGGTGACTTTCTTGAGATTGAGAAACTTTTTTGACCCCTTTTTTTTAAAATTTTTAAAGGGGGAAATGTAAAAAACCCCCCCAAAAAAATTTAAAATTTTCCAATTTCCCAAATACGGCCTTTTTCTTTAAAAATAATTTTTAAAAAATAAAAAATAAAAAAATTTAATAATAATAAACTTTTTTTATATAGCGCCAACTTTTCCGCAGCATTTTAAACAATATAGAGGGAATAAGCACAAAAAACCCAACCCCAAAAAATTATAAAAAAGCTACTGACAAATGAGAACACCGGGGGGTGGGGGCCCCTGGGCAAGATTTAAAACCCATTAGGGGGGTTATGGGGAAACAAAGGCGACAAGTCCCTTGGTTTACTTTTGGACCACCATTTTTACATAAAAAGGGGGAAAGTATACAAAAATGTGGATAAAAACCTTTGCCACCCCCCAACCATTCATTTTAATATAAAATAATTTCCTTTGGGTCCCAAAAATGCGGGAAAGGGAAAACAACTGTGACAGAATTTGGGGGTTAAAAATTTAGGGATTTTGTTTGGGCCTTTTCTAAAAGAGATTTTCCCCAGAGCCATTTTAAAACTGTGAGGGTTTTGAGTTTTCTTGATCACATGGGGAACATGTTTCAGAAAACTGGGCAATACGTGAAAAATCTTGGAGCCCGGGAAATTGGGAGGTTCGGTTTGGTAAAGGTGGTAGTCTTAGACATACAGACCCGGAGAGAACGGGTAGGGGGGTTAGACAGAGAAAAGGGAAAGATGTATGGGGTGCAGCACGGGGAGACCCTTTTTTGTTGAGAGGATGAGTTTTAAGTTGTATTCTGTACTGTTTTAGCGGGAAAGGCAGAGACTGACAAAAGGGTAAAAGGGCATCAGAAATACGGCGGGGAAATAAAGACAACCCTTTTTGCTTGGCTTTAAAACAGATTGAAAGGGGGGGAAAATTTTTTCCCAAAAGGGGAAAAAACCAACAAGTAGGGAGTTACAGTAGTCAAGACGAAATAAATAAGGGGCCTTAATGAAAAAAATGAGTTTTTCCCCACAGTAAAATTTGGACGGTTTCCCTGAGATGTTCTTTAGGGCGGGTAACAGGAGGGGGCAAGGGATTTGAAAAAGGGGGTTAAAAGGACGATCAGAGTCTAGTAAAACCCCCCAACATGGGGCCTGCTGCCTGGGGTTTTTATGGGGTACCAAAACACTGAAAAAAAATAGCGGGGTTTGGGTGGGTTTAGTAGATGGTGGGAAAAAAAAAATTTAAAAGTTCATTTTTAGTGGGGTTTTAGTTGGGAGAAGAGAGAGGAAAAATGATGTCAAGACAGCGGACAGACAGCCCACGGGGTGTTCTGTAGCAGGGCAGGGGGTGCCCTTGGGGGGAAGTGAAATATTTTGATTTTCCATCACGAAATATAGTACGGGAAGCCAAATCAAATAAAGGTTTTGCCCAATGGGGGTTTGTGTAGATTAAAAAAGGGGAGAGGACCAAAAAGGACCCCTGGGGAACCCCCCCGCAAAAAGGGAGAAAAAGAGGAGGAAAAAAACCCAAAAAAATAGCCCAACCTGAAGGAGCGGTCAGAGAGGTAGGAAGAGAACCAAGAGAGGGCGTTTTTCCTGGAACCGAGGTGCGGATTTTTGTTGGGAGGGGGTTTGGGACAACATGTAAAATTTTGCTGCAAAGGATCCAAAGAAGAAAACAATGATTTTTTTTACCCTGAGTTTTAACTGTTGGGAAAGGTTCATTTAAAAACCTTTAAAAAAGAGCATTTTCTGTGGAGTGTAAGGTGGGGAAAAACCCCGGTTTGCAGAGGGCCCTAGAAGAGAGTTAGCAGAGAAAATAGGGGATCGGGGCGAGAGTAGCCCAAAGCTTTCCCAAATGAGTTTGGAGATGAAGGGGCATTTAAGACTGGTGGGGTATTTGGGCCGGGCGCAGGAGGGGTCCAGAGAGGCTTTTTAAGTAAGGGAGTTATAACAGCGGGGTTTAAAAAGTGGAGGGAAAAGATCCCAGTGGGGGAGAGAGAGGTTACAGATTGTATGAGGTTAAAAGGGCAGCGGGGAAATGGACGGACAAGGTGGGAGGGGAAAAGGGGGCACTAAGCAAAATGGTTGGGGGGGGGGGAGCAGACCGGAGAAGCCTGGGGCCCTTCTTCTGATTTCGGGGGCCCAAGGGCCCAGAGCAATTAGAGGACGGTGGGGAGGGACAGGAAGGGTGTTTTAAATTTTGGGGGGTTGTGATTTTTGTTTTTTTTCCGGGGAAGCTGGTCAAATTTGTCTTTTAAAGGGAGGCCAGGTCTTCAGCACAGAAGGGCGTTTACCGGGGCCTGAGCTTTTTGGGCGTGGGGAGGGGGGTGGGGAAAGGGATCAAACCCGACGTTTGGGTTTTTGTGTAAGGGGTTTTAATGAGGGGGGTGAAAAAATTTTTTTTTGGCGCAAAGGGAAGGGGGAAATGTGGTTTGTCCGACATTTAATTTGTAGGTTGGGAAAAGCTGCATGAAGCTTTGACTTTCTCAAACCGGGCCCTCGCACACCCCGGAAAAAGCCTGCAGATACGATCTGAGGCTGTGCCAAGGCGTGCGGGCGTCTGACTCTGGTGGAAAGGGGTTTTGAGGGGGTGCCAAAATTTCCCGGGTGGGGAGTGAGAGTTTCATTGTTAAAGGTTTTTAAACCGCCCGGTCAGGGCAGGAGAGGAAGGAGAATTGGGGGGTTTAAGGGCTGATGGGGGTCTGAGAGCCCTGAGTGTTTAAAAGGCGGAAAATTTTCGGAATGGGGGGACGGGTAGGTGTGTCCAGAAAGGGGGGAAAGTTGTTGATAGTAAAAAAGATAATTTATGATCCAGAGTTTTATAAGGAGAGTTGGGAAGATTAGAAAATTTAGCAGAGGGGACAGAAGACCCCGAAACAAAAAGTTGCCACCTTGTGAGTTGGAAATCAGGAAACGGGGGAGACCCAAAGAAGAGGTTAGTTTAAAGAAACTGAGAGGCGGAAAGACCTAGGGTAGTCAATTTTGGGGGTTTTGAAATCGCCCAAAATGATTTTGGGGGAAAATTTATTGAGAGGGAAAAGAGGAAAGGGAGGGCCCGCAAAATGACCGGGGGTGACCCGGGGGGCTGAAAATAACTTTCGACTCTGATGGGAAAAAGGGGCCGGGAAAAATTTTGGGGGGGTGTGGACCTCAAAGGGGGGGAAAAGTGAGTGAGGGTACAGGGGGAAAAGACCTGGAAGGTTCAATGTGGAGCGAGAAATATGCCAACTCCTCCACCCGGGCCCGTCAGGGCTGGGGGGGGGTGAATGTAGGGCCCCCCCCCGTAGGTGGGGGGCAGCAAGGGATGCCCCTGTCTGATTGCTGGAGCCAAGTTTCTGTGAGAGCTAAAGGGGATTGGGGGAGAGTTTTGGGAAAAGGGAAAAGGGCATGGACAGCAGTGAGGGTTTAAATTTCAGATATCGGGCTTCCCACAAAGCAAAATTTAAAAGGGAAGCTAAAGAAATACAACAAAAATTTTCGCAGGTTAGCAGGGGGTTTTGGTTTGGGGGAAAAAGGGGGGGTGAGCAGTAAAGGAAGGTTTGGGCCGGGGGTTTGGGGGAGGGTGTCTCCGCAGCAAGAAAAAAGGAGAAATGAAAAATGAAATTTCAGGGGTTCACTGACGAAAAAGAGGGGATGTTTGGGGCAGCACCCCGAAAGAGGATGGTTTAGGGGAGGGAAAAAAAATTTAAATTAAAGCATGGGAAAGCGTCATGGTAGAGGGAAGGGGAGAAAGGGGCTAATTGGTAGAGTTTTTTTTTGGGGGTATGACTGGGGGGTAGGGAAAGGAGGAAGAGGGCAGCAAAATTTGATTTTCAAACTAAGGGAGGTTCCCCAAAGCTGTATGAAAAAAAAGCAAACTACTTTCCAAAAAAACGTTTTGCCCCCTTCTTTCCCACTTTGGCCGTAAAATTTGTTTAAAATTCATATTCACTTTATAAATGCTGTCACTTAATCAAGCTGGGAGACCAAAAGGGGCTTTCAGACCCCCGAGTTCCCAATATATATGGGCCCATTGATTTTAAAACCCCACTTTCCCGGGGACCCGGTGGGGTTATTTAAAGAGATAGCAAACAAGGAAAAATTCTTCAAAGGTAATTGGGGGATAGGGAAACTTAAAAAATAGAAAAAAACCTAAATATTTGAAGCAGATGGGACTTTCAAGGCAAAAAGCCAAACACACAAAAAAATCACCCCAGATTTGCAAAAGGGGTTTTCTGATGATGTATTCACAAAAGTACTTTAAAAATTTTGTCACTTTAAACCAAAAAAAAATTTTTTAGCGTTTTTGGGTAACTAATAATAAAATTTTTAAATAAAACAACTTTTTTAGATAAACAAAAACCCAAATTTTCTGTAAATTTTTTTAAAATTTTTTTATTCTTTTAAATTTTTTAAAAAGGCAAAAAGGGGAGGGATTTAAACTATTTTAATTTTTTACACTTTTAAACATTTTTTTTTCTTTTTTACTTCTACTTTAAGTCCCTCTACGGAACTTGAGCATTAGGGTATGTTCACACAGCTGATATGGACGCTGAAGCCCCCACCACTTAACCCTTTGATTTCCAGGGTCCGTAACCGCAGCATAATAAAAGGGGATTCCCATGCTCCATCACGTCACTAGGATCCCCAGTGCATGATGGAGCCGTGGGAATATCTATAGTCAGCCCTGGGGACCAAGAGTGGCCCCAGAGCTGTTTGTATAGTAAACCTGCGGTCAGGGCACACCGTGTGTTGCCCGGACAGCAGCCTGTGTCCTACTGACAGAAAATCTACAAGCGTAAGCTAATACATTACACAGTTTATTAAAAAAAAAGTATACACTACTGATCCTTTACTGGGGATAAAAAAAACACAAAAAAGTGTCAAAAAATAAATAAAATAAAAAAATAAAACTATATATTTAATAAAAAAAATTATTGTGCATACAATACCCCAAAAAACAAACACACAGTTTGGTATCCACATGACCATAATAAACCTGTAGAATTTAAACTAACAATTAGTGAAAAAAATTTAAGGTGAAAAAATTATTTAAAAAAACAAATAGAGACAGAAGCTTTTTATGTTCACGCTGCAAAAAAATTTTTTACAAAAATTACACAGTAATTTATATGTAAACCAAACTACTACTCCCAAAAATACGTCTTCCACAGAAAACAAGTGTTCATACAACTGCGTCACTGAAAAAATAAACAGACCGTTGAAATCCAGGGAGGCAAAAACTACAAAATGTAGCTGCTCATTAAGGACTTTTCAGCCCCTGGGGCATCGATTTATCTTACCTCAGTTTCATTTTTGAACTCAGGGGCGTGTTTAACGGCTTTACTGGCTACTACTAACATGCACTGACGAGCTGCTGAAGACACCAGGTCTGTAGCTATAGCGACCAGTGCTGGCAGCCTATCATGAGAGATTGAACAGGTCTGTAGCTATAGTGACCTGAGGAGCTGATGCAGCCCATACAAGAGGGGATATCTCGGAATAGGTAGGACACTATTAATGGACATATATTGCAAAGTGACTTGTTTTGATAGAAAGCAGCAATCCTTAAAGTGAGACAACCCCTTTGGGGTTAAAGTTTTATTTTTTACAAATTTAAAACATATTTCCGAAGGAAACTTCCCTTTTTATTCGGGGTTTCTCTTTTTCAAACACCAATAAAAGTAAAACTTTTAAATTTTCAAATTTTCTTAAACCCAAAATTGTTAATAAAAATGTTTTTTTTTTGTTTTTTAAAAGTGGGCTGTGTTAACATGTGATAGAGAAGTACTGTTTTTTTTGGAACAGAGAAGGAACTATTTATCAAAACTGTCTAGCAGTGAGACTGTCCTTTTTGCCTATAACAATCAGCACTTATAGCAACCAATCAGAGCTCAAAGCAACCAACCAGAGCTCATAGCCACCAATCAAAGGGCCCATAGCAACCAAACAAGCCCATAGCAAACCCAATCAGAGCCAAAGCAAACAACAGAGCCCATAGCAACCCAAACAGGCTCAAGCAACCAATTTATAATCCAATAGCGGAACCCCAAGGAAAACCCATAGCAACCAATCAGAGCCCATATAACCAATCAGAGCTCATAGCGACCAATCAGAGCCCACAGCGATCAATCAGAGCCCATAGTGACCAATCAGAGCTCATAGCAACTAATCAGAGCCCATAGCAACCAGAGCTCATAGCAACCAAGGACAGCCCATAGCAGCCAATCAGAGAGCATAGAAACTAATCAGAGCCCATAGCAACAAGAGATCATAGCAACCAAGGAGAGCCCATAGCAGCCAATCAGAGCCATATCAACAATCAGAGTCATAAAAACCAATCAGAAACCCCTAGCAACCAACCATACCAAAGAGAACCCAAGCAACCAATCAGAGCCATAACAACAATCAGAGCTCATAGAAAAACCAACCCGAGCCCCGGGGGCAACCAAGCTCATAGAAAAACCAAAACAAAGCCATAGCAAACAATAAAGAGCTCAGCTTTAAATTCTTGGGCGCCTGAAATACATGGAAAGCGACTCTGTTTGGTCGCTATAAACTCTTTTTGGGTTTTCTGTGGGCCCCGGTTTGATTGCTCGGGGCTCGGGTTTGGTTGCTTTTGGGTGCTCTGTTTGGGTTTGCTGTAAAATGCGTTTTGGTTGGGGGGGGACCCCTGTTTGGGGTTTGTGGGCTCTAAAGGGTTGCGGGTGGGGCTTTTGTTTGATGCCCCTGGGCTCTGTTTGGGTTTGGGAAAAAGGGCCTGAGGGTGGCAAAGGGCTCCCCAAAGGCCCACTATAAACTCTTTGGATCTCTTTTTGAACCCGGGCCAATTTATATTCACTACCCCCAGGCGATTGGTTATAGGTACAGCAAGGACAGCCCTTACAGGGGCCTTTTGAACAGTTTATTGTTAAATTTTCCCCAAAAATTGTATCCAAAAAAATAAAAAAAGTTTAAACTTATCGGAAAGCACCAATAAGGGAAGTCAGATAAAAAGTTATTATACTACAAACTCCCAAAGGGCCCACATTTTTTGGTGTCACCAGCTGGCTCCCGCGGGAGACAATGTTTGAGCCCACAGGTTCGTTTAAAAATCACTCTGAGAAAACCCCCCCCCCCCGGTCTTTTTTTTTAAAGACAAATTTTTTACAAAATAAAAGGGTTTAAATGACAAGTCCACCCAAACCCCAATGGAAAAACAATAGGGCGTGAATAACCCTGGGTTCACATTAATATTCAATTTTCTTACGGGGCATGCCCCAAGATTAATTAATTTCAAAAAAAAAATACAAAAATCCTTTTTTTATGTGTCAAACAAGAAAACATCCAATTATTTGCAGGTGCCAAATGATCAAAAAATTACCAGCTCAGCTTCCAATTAAAAATTTTAAACATCTGCATTTATTTAAAAAACATTACATGAAAAACAAGAATTTTTTCCCACTAGTGTGTCCTTGGAAATTTTTGGCAGCTACAGAGAAAATCCAAAGCTAATTTTCCCAGTGTGAAAACATCCTAGGAAATAAAAAAAAACCCCGACAAAAAAAAAAGAAATGAAGACAAAATGGAGTCATTTCAGGCTAGACAGCAGGGCTATATTTCTCAACAAACCCCCCCAAATTTTTTTTCTTTTTTTTTTTTCCGCAAGTTTCTTTTTTTTTCGCGCGCTTTTCCTTAATTACATTTACCCCCGGGGGTGGGGGTGATATTGTGAACCATTTAAAAACCCAAAAAAAGGGTTTTTAAAAATCATGATTTACCACAAAAAAGGGGCAATTTTGGATAGTCTCTGTTTGTGGCTTTAAAACCCTCTTGTTTTAAATCGGTCGGTTTTCCCTTTTTTTACCCCGGGGAGACTCTTTTTACCATCAGACTTGCACATAGAATTTCCCACAGATGGTAGACCCCGCAGTCCTGCAGCGAACCCCAGGGGTTAGCCTTGACATAATTGTTGGGGAACTGAATAACTAGCTTTACTCTCAGTAAATCAACAAATTTTTAATTTTTCTGATAAAAAGGGAAAATTTTTCAGAATTAAAATTTTTTTCACAACAAAAAAAAATTAGTTATTTTCAGCAAACATCATAAAACATCCAAAAATATTCTTTTTAAAATCTAAATAATAACAACATGCAGGCCCTCCTACTAAACCATTTCCCTATACTTTGAAAGCTATTGTTTTTTATATCACCAGGTGAAATAAAAAAACTCCCTTTTGGCCCTTAATTGAACCACACAATGGGAGAAATGTGGCCCAAATTTGTCTAGTCTTTAAAAAAACTCACCCCAACTAAGGGGTACACATAACCCCTACATTAGTTAAAATGAGGTTGTATTCAAAAAGGTATAAATTTTCCTTCAATAGGAAACAATGTACAAAAACCAAAAAACAAAAAGGGTAAATAACTTAAAACTTAATTTCAAAATATTTTGGTAAACCCACTTTCCAACATCCCCTGAAACAATAATTTCATCAAAAAAAAACGAAACCTTAAAGTCTCTAAAGATCTACAACCAGCATCAATTAATATTTTGATGTGTCATATTGAGGGACTTATCTAAAAATTTGGAGGCCCTTTCTGTGGGGGAGGATTTTTGGGTATCTGGTGGTTTTTTCCCTTCCCCCCTGAAAGCCCATCGGGAGTATCGTCACATCGGTACGTCCCTCCAAATCAGACTTAAATTCCCCTTAAATGAAATTTTGTAGGAAAAAACCCAAAGGAAAAAATTTAAAAGAAATCATCATCAAGCCCAAATCAACATTTGGGCTTTACTCCAACCTTCTTTTTCCCTTTTTAAAGAATCTCTTTATCATGTTTTTTAAAAGTTGGAGACTAAATTCTCCAAAATACAGTTTTAAAAATGAAAAAAAACACATATACAAATTTTTCGGGTTGCAGAAATCTCTACTAATGGAAAAGTCTTTTCAAATGACCCCAAACCCAACAGCTCTTCATAAAACCCTAGATTCTTTTTCTGTTTCAACGTTCGGGGTACATTAGCTCCCTGGCAAAAAAATTAACCCTGGATTTCCCCCTGTATCCCCTTTGTTACCTCAAAAATGCCCATCCCAGCCCCTTAAACCTCTGAAACAGTTTTCTTACGCGGGCCCTTTTACATTTCCCTTTGGCATTTGGGCCCAAATTTTTTCGGGGACAATCCTGAAATAAATCCATACAGACAAAAAAAAAAAAAAAGGGGTTCCTACCCTGGGGGGGCACATAAAATATATCACAGCCATGAAACTCCCCGGGAATGACACAGCACCCCGGGCTGTATTTCCCTGGGGAACATTGACCCCGGGTTTAGGGAAAAGGAACAAATCTAACATTAAAAGGGAGGGGGGACCAAAAAAGGGAAATGCCCTGGAAGGGTCAGACATTGTTTTAGGGAACGGTCCAAAAAAAACCCCCCAAAATTTCATCACCAAAACCATGGTCAAAGCAAGCCCCCCACCTTTCTTTAGGGACAGGGGAACTGCGCTTACGCCCAAACAGGACAGTCATTACAGGCAGGGGGTTTTAAAACTCTGGGGCAAACCAGTGCGTTTTTACCTTTCACAACCAAAACCCTTTCCACAGAGCTGCCGGGGGGGGCTAATGGATCAAAGGGAAAGAGTGCCCTAGGAAAACAATTTTTACATCCACTTTTTTAAACCCCAACACACCCACCCCGTTGTCTTCCTTATTTCCCCACCCCCTTAATTTTTCCCCTTAAGCTTAGTGCTATTCTTTACAGGTTTTGAAAAGGGGGTTTAAAAATTTGCGGGGAATTTGGCCCATCATTTTAAAAAACCATACGGGAACCTAAAATATTTATCTAATAGTCCCCCAGAAATTTTAATGGGCTTACCTGTGATCCCAAAAAATTTTCTGCCCCTTTCCAAATCACCGGGTGGGTTAAAAAGTAACCCAGAAGCACACCTGGAGTCCTTCAAAAACCATGTAAACATTTTTTCGGGTGAGTGCCTTTTTTAATCCCCTCCATGGTACCCACCAAAAAAACCAGCCCCGGGGTTTCCCTCTAAATAATAGTCCCAAAAGAATAAATCTAAAAAAGAACTTAAAAATTTTGCAATAAAATGGGGAGCTTTAACTAACTTTTTACAACTTCCCATTTTTAAAAATTTAAAAAAACTCTAAAAAATTGAAAAAAAAATTTAAAAAAAAATGTATAAAAATTTTCTTATGTGCTCTCCCCCCAAACCTCGGGCCCCCCCTTTTTTTTTGGGGCACAGCATAAAAAAAAGGCACGTATATTTTGCAAACAAATGTTAGAAAAGACAAAAGAGAGAGCAGGAATAACTCACACAAAATTTTTTATTTATCCTTTTAAAGGGGGTTTTCTCGCTAAAAGAAAGCTTTAAATTTTAGGGGAAAACAAAATAAAACATTTTTTCCAAATAATATATTGCTTGTTCCCTCAGTTTTTTTTTAAAGGGGATACCCAATAATTAATCCACCTCCTTTCAATTTTTTCAGTTTTCCCCCCCGTAACCGACCTTTGAAAAGGGTCTCCCCCTGCTGTTTGTTTTAAAGGATATCAGTGAGTGAGTCTCACACAGTTCATGGCAGCCCTCTGTGCGGGCAGGGATAAAAAGCATTTATTTTTTCTAAAATTTAAAAGGCTCTAATTAGGGCCCTTTTGGGTTTTAGGGGATCAGATAAAACCCCCGCAATTAAAAAGAAGAGAAGCTTTCTGAACTAATTACAAATAAAACACAAAAAGTTGAAAAACACCACAGAGCTGTATGCAAATTACAGCCAGTCCCAACCCCCCGGAAGTCAGAGTATTTCCCTTCATGGGTCCTATGAAAAATCTTGGGAGGGAACAACCCATTTAACTTTATTTTCGGGCCTGTCTTGGAAACAACCCCTTAGACCGACCCTATGCCACCATTTAAATTTGGATAAGCAATTACACAAAGGCATTTCCCAGACCCATTCCCAAACCCCTTCCAGGGAAACCCTTCCAGAAGTCTTCACCCATCTTTATTATTTGAAGAATCCACCAAACCCGTTCCCGGGGATGCACCTAAGCACAGGGATCCTTGGCTAGGGCTCGTGAACACAAAGCCTAAGGATTTGCATGTAAGCTTGAGCCTTTTCCCCCGGGAAAATCACACAGGGTTTAAACCCCAAAATGCTCAGGTTTCAATTGGGGGGACCCTTTAAACAAAGATGAAGTCCTTTCCCTCTGGTTCCCAAAACACTGGAAAGGGGCTACAGGGGAGACAATAAATTTTAGCAAGGCTAATAGACCTTTCAAGCCTTTTTAGGCTTGGTTTTTATTCCTTAGGGAAACAGGTTTACATCCCTTTACTCAAAGAAAATGCAAAGA
This sequence comes from Phyllomedusa bahiana, assembly GCA_025379985.1. Lineage (NCBI taxonomy): Eukaryota > Metazoa > Chordata > Amphibia > Anura > Hylidae > Phyllomedusa > Phyllomedusa bahiana. The sequence continues at coordinate 51,454 of JAODAL010027301.1, forward strand.
GAATTATAAATTTCTAACAATTTAAAAGTTTTTAAAAAAAGCAAACCCAAACACACCAAAAATTGGGATGTTTACCCCTGCTTTTAAATTTCGGGACAAATTTCCGCCCCGGGGGAATTACCCTTTTTGGGCGGGGCGGGGGGGACGGGGGGAAAAAATAAAGCAGGGGGGCCCCCATCGCCCGGGCCCCTTTACCATCACTGCTAGCGGCGCAATAAACCCCCTTTTAAAAATGACAATTTTCCAAATTTTTTTTCCCCGCCCGGCGGCTTCGCCGGGGGGGGGAGGAACTAATCCATAGTTCTCTATGAGGAAATGTTTAATTTAAACCCTAATGAATGGCCTTTTCGGCCCGTTTAAAGGCGCACCTTTTTGGGGCGTAATTACGGGGCCGAAATACGGCCCCCTTTTTAAGCCGTGTTAACATGGGCCCAAAGAATTTGAGCCCGAAGCTCTCAGGGTTTTGGGGTTCAGTTCACTCTGCTTTCCCCCTGTTTTGGGAAAAACAATGCAAAGCCCCTACACACAGAATGGGTTTATTATATACACCTCCCCCCTCCCCCACAAACATAAAAGGACCAAAGTAAACCCCTTTAATAAACACTTGGGCAACAAAAGTCCCCTTCCCCCATTATCAAAAAAAATAAATTTAGGTTTAAAAAGACCCTACCCTTTCCCAATCCAAAACATTTGAATCACAGGTCGTTTTTAAGACTTCATGTTTTATTCACACTGTAAGGTCCCGGGATTATTGCATACACTGCCAAAGCCCTTTTTTAGTAGGCCCAAACATCACTTTATTTTCAACTTTTTTTTTATGTTTTTCTAATTTGGGCTTTTAAAAAAAATTTTTAATTTTCTGATAAACCAGCCACAAGGGTACAATAAAAGCAGGGGTTTTTATTAACACCTTCTTTTCCCCCCTTTTTTCATAACTGTTTGCAGTCCGTTTTAAAAATTTCCCCAAATTTTTTTTAATTTTTTTTTTTTGAAATTTCCCATAGACAATTTAAAGTTATAGAAAAAAGGCCATGTCCCTTGCTGTACTTAAGGGGTGTGTTTACTCAGTGTTTAACCCCCCCCATCCCGGGTGGTGTAATAGACCTTCTTTCCCAGGTGCCCCAGGGCAGTTCCCATTTCAAAATTTTCACTCAAGGGGGGAGGTTTAAAAATTTCCCCCCCCCCCCACCCCCCCCAACCCTAATGGGGCCATAATGGGAAAAACAGTGCCCCACCATCAACCAAATCTAAAATATACAGAAAGCCTTTTCCCCAATCGCTACATATAAAATTTTAGATAATAGTCCCTACAGTTAAACCCAAAAAACACTGCTAAAACCCAAACCCGAAACCCAAACCACTAAAACCACAAAAAACCCCCTGGAACCAAAAAGGGGGACGAAAAAATAAAACTGACCATTACTGAAAAAACAAACCATTATACTTCAACCAAAATTACCACAAACATTTACCAACAGTGGTGGATAAACCCCCTGTACACAGGCTCTGCAGACATATAAATTGGGTTTCAGTAAATTTATAACTATTTACCCCACAGGGGACTTTTCTGAAGAGTTGTTTCCTTTCTCTTTTCCTTTCCCTTTTTCCCCCCATCTGCCCCAACGCCATGATGACTACTCCCGGGCTCTTCACTGTTAAAAAATTTTCAAAACAAATATCTTAAGACTCCTCCCTTTTTTTTAGCAAATTTTTCCCAAACCCAAATTCCCTATCTCAAAACAAACTCCCCATCTATACATCTCATATTTGGAAACCATTTTAATAGCCCCTGTAGCCACACGGTACCCCCTAAAATCCAGAAGTACCCCCCCGTAGCCAAATGATAAACCCCCCGTACCAAATAGATGCCCCCCTTTTGCCATTTTACCCCCCCTGGGGACCATGAGATGCCCCCGTACCAGTAGATGCCCCCCTTAGCCAGTGAGATGCCCCCTGTACCAGTGAAGCCCCCCTGTAGCTAGTGAGACCCCCCGTAGCCCAAGGGGAAAGCCCCCTGTACCATATGCCCCCCCTTTAGCTATGTGCCCCCATTTTACCAGAGATGCCCCCCCTTTTACCATAGAGCCCCCCTTGTAGCCAGTGTGCCCCCCCCTGTAAGCCAGTGATGCCCCCCCTGTAGCCCGGGTTCCCCCCTTGTAGCCAGGATTGCCCCTTTAGCCAGTGTTCCCCCCTTGTAGCCTGTTCCCCCTTTACCAGTGTGCCCCCTTTTACCAGTGGCCCCCATTTTACCAGGGGCCCCCTTGTACCAGTTGCCCCATTGTACTAGGATTCCCCATTGTAGCCACTGTGCCCCCCCTTGTACCATGTGCCCCCAGTTAACCATGTGCCCCCAGTTACCCGGATGCCTCCATGTAGCCATAGCTCCATTTTAGCCATGAGCCCCGCCTTTTTAAACCAGGATGCCCCCCTTTTAGCCAGGTGCCCCCTTGTAGCCATGTCCCCCCGTAGCCATGTGTCCCCCTTTTGGGCCAGTGGTCCCCCATTGTACCAGTGTGCCCCCCTTTTTAGCCATGTCCCCCATTTTTCCATGTGTCCCCATTGAAACCAGTGGCCCCCCTGTAGCCAGTGTGCCCCCCCTTTAGCCCGGTGCCCCCCCTTTTGCCAGTGGCCCCCATTTTAGCTAGGTTCCCCCTTGTAGCCAGTGTGCCCCCATTTTGCCAGGGTGCCCCCCGTTAGCCATGGCCCCCCGTGTAGCCTGAGGGGCCCCCTGTAGCCAGGGGGCCCCCCCCCTTTACCAGGGACCCCCATTGACCCGGAGCCCCCCTTGTAGCCAGGATTCCCCCCCTTTTAGCCAGATGCCCACATTTTAGCCAGTGTCCCCCCTTATAGCCCGTGGCTCCCATTTTGCCATGTGCCCCCTTGTAGCCAGTGTGCCCCCATTTTTAGCTAGGATTCCCCATTGTAGCCAGGTGCCCCCTTGTAGCCATGTGCCCCCAGGTACCCTGGCCCCCATTTTACCAGTTTACCCCCTGTAGCCAGTGGCCCCCCCTTAGCCAGTGTCCCCCCCTTTTAGCCTGGATCCCCCCCTTTTTACCAGGAGGCCCCCCTTGTAGCCAATGCCCCCCTTGAGCCGATGCCCCCTTTTACCAGATGCCCCCCCTTGTAGCCAGGAGGCCCCCCCTTGTAGCCAGGATACCCCCTCTTGTAGCCCGGGTTTCCCCCCTTGAGCCAGGGTCCCCATTGGCCAGTGATCGCCTGTAATAATTAAAAAATAACAAAATTACTCACCTGGGTCCGCGCGTCCCGGCCGAGCTGCTGAGGGTGGAGCTGCAGAGCATGTAACAGTGTGACGTCATCACCTGCTTACCTCACGCACTCCCCGGGATCTCCTCGGCGGCAGAGCGCCACCGAGGAGATCGACGTCACAGGGGGGGCGGTGAGACTGTGCGCCCCCTGTGACGCTTAACAGGGGATTTAGGACGGGAACGTCCGTCCCCCCTCCTCCCTGCAGCTGGCCTGTGTGACTGTTTTTAAAACAGTTGCCAGAGTCAGGGGGGCTCCTCCAGGGGGGCAGGGCGGCCGCGGCGCCCCCCCGCGGGTAGCGAGCCTCGGCGCCCCGGGCGGGCGCCCCCCCCTGCCCCCCTAGGGAAAGCCTGCCCCCCCCTAAAACGCCCTGCCCAGGCGTCCACATGCTCATGGGCTTTGTTCACCTTTACCAGAGAATCATGGGGCTGTGAAACACTGGTACAGACTTCCCCACTGACACCTACCCACTGGTACAATTTC
>JAODAL010027302.1:0-55199 GCA_025379985.1 Phyllomedusa bahiana
CCCACATTTAAAAAGTGCCGGAAAAAGGAGTCTTTCAACCACCATTTTAGTTAAACTGGACATTGACTATACCTGTCCTGGGCCACAGCATGAGCCCCAAACCTGCATGACCCCCACATTTAAAAAGTGCCGGAAAAAGAGTCTTTCAACCACCATTTTAGTTGAACTGGACATTGACTATACCTGTCCTGGCCACAGCATGACCCAGGGCCGGAGTTACAGTGGGTGCGGTGAAAGCCCAGGCTGGCGTCCGTCATCTATTAACACGCAGGTTAAAATGCCCTGATGACGCAGCAACGAAAACTGTCGTGCTGAAGCAGAGTGCGGAAGCGGAAGTGTGAGAACTCCAGCCTTCCTCTGTACACAGTCAATACCTGGGTAGCGCTTGCCCCTCCGTATGAGTGTGGACCAATTGAGCTTCACTTGGAAATACTGGTGGTTAACGCTCCTGTTACACCCAGGTGCCCTTTATCTTGGCATTCTTTTTCTCATTTAACTCAACGTGCTGGAGGAAATGGTCTCTGTACTTTGTTCTCTGTCCGTGCTCCATACTCCATGTCCTCTGAATAACCTACATCTGGTCAAGTTTTCCTGTACCTCCCTTGTACAATTCAGAGGAATTTTTTTAACAGCTATTTTGTACATGCAAGTTTTTTAGTACTTTAATTCTAGAAAACACATTTTTAAAATAGGATGGAATCCCACCATGTCTTTGTTTCTCTTTTTTTCATTGTATTAAATGGGTTGTCTCAATACAGGGATTGATAGCTATGTTAAAGATCTGCAAAAACAAGTCATTTTGCAATATTTGTCAATTAACAGTGTCCAACATATTCCTGTTTCTGACAGCACCATCACCCTTGAGCCACTCTTGACAATTGTGAAGAACAAATGTCTGTTAGAAACAACATTTTTTTAGAATAGGACCTGTAGTATAGCTGCATGTCACAGCAAAATGCCCCCAAAAATTCAAAGCATGACCCTTGAGCCACTTTGGTCAATTGTGAAGAACAAATGTCTGTTAGAAACAACATTTTTTTATAATAGGACCTGTAGTATTGCTGCATTTCAAAGCAGCATGACCCAAAAAATTATAAAAATGACTTCTCAGCCACTGTTAAAAATTGTGAGGGAGAAATGCCTCTTAGAAGCCACATTTCTGTTACAAAGGACCATGATTATTGCTGTATCTCACAGCTACATGACCCCAAAAAATTAAAAAATATGACTTCTCAGCCACTATTAAAAATTGTGAGGGAGAAATGCCACTTAGAAGCCACATTTCTGTTCCAAAGGACCATAATTATAGCTGTATCTCACAGCAACATGACCCCAAAAAATTATAAATATGACTTCTCAGCCACTATTAAAAATTGTGAGGGAGAAATGCCACTTAGAAGCCACATTTCTGTTCCAAAGGACCATAATTATAGCTGTATCTCACAGCAACATGACCCCAAAAACATATAAATATGACTTCTCAACACTATTAAAAATTGTGAGGTAAAATGCCACTTAGAAGTCACATTTCTGTTCCAAGGGCCATGAATATTGCTGTACTTCACAGCAACATACCTCAAAACCATTTACAAGCGAAAACTTCTTAAGATAAATGAGTAAATGAATACGGTGTGTCATGAAACCTTGCTGTCTTTTAAAAGTCTCCTCCAGCAAAACCACAAATGACTGTTGGGAACAGAGAATAAAAATTGCAGTAAGAAAAGATCATTTTAAAAAAAAAGTTTTCAAGAGGACCATTTCTGTTTGAAAAGGAATGTGAAGTAGACTGGCAACTAATCGGTGACCTCGGCAATTGGGGCCACAACATCATCAGAGATCCATGCCTGATTCATCTTGATGAAAGTCAAACGATCCACATTATCTGTGGAAAGCCGGATGCGGTTGGCTGTAATACCCCTCCAGGCTGTGGGGCTGAAGGGACCGCTACAGGATTATGACCTGGCTGCTGGGCATGACAACACTGTTCTATCGGCTTGACGATGCCAGCTCGGCCATTCGTCCATTTTTGATACCCAAAGTCAATTAGGGTTCCGGAACACATTGGTGCAAAAACAATCGGTGAGTTGAAGACGCATATAGTCCTGCACCATGATCTTAACTGATCTCTTCGTGTGTTGGATGTTGCCCTGCATTGCATGCGTTTGGTGAGGTGGTAAACAAAGAATTTGCCAGAGGTCACCATTAGGCTTTCCGCCAACTTGCCTGCTGCTTGCCGCTTACCGCCTACTTGGTGATCACTCTACTGCTGTCAATCGACTGATGTTTGTTCCACCGTTGATCATTGTGGGGAACGTGCGAAGCAGACGGCAACAGATATCTCCAGGTTGAATCAATCAGCAAGGTTCTCCATTTCCTGCATTTTACTCTCTATTTGGGTGGGTGAAGGAAAGTGGCTGAGTTTTGTTGTAACCGGGGATCCAGAGAGGGTGGCCCGCCAAGTAACTGTAGTTCATTTTGAAGCCTTATGCGAGATCTTGTTGGAGGAAAATGGAGAATCCAAGCACTCATGTGAGGAGATTGGAGCCTTGATTTCCCAATGCCTCTGGGTCGATGGCACTAGCAAACTGATATCTCCTCAATCTATCCTCTGCCGCCTCAAATTCGCGCCACCCTCTTACCAAGCAGTGATGTCTGGTAACATCGTGTCTAGAATACCTCCTCCGTCCTCCCCCTCCTCCTCCTCCGCTGCTCTCCGCTCAGCTTCACACAGCCCTGACTTGCCTGAGATGATGCACCCTGATAGCGATGCCCACCTTGCACTAGCTCTGTACCCGAACACTGCCTAATGTAAGACCGATGAAATTTGTGAAACTGTCGGGCCTTGTGGATTTGGACAGGAGAGAAAGGCTCCGTGTGTCCGCGATCTGTGTCCGTCTCCTCCATCGCGCTGGCGGGACCTGTTGTTTCAGAGTGTCCATCGATCGTTACCAGAACTAAGATCACCAAAGAATGCTCATGAGGGACGAAGTGGGTAGTTGGGGTAGGGGTCCTGCACAGGTACCATATATTACATATATCATACAGTACAGAGATACTATGTATTTGCTTCTTCCAAAACGGTGGGGAAGGATGGGTGCAGAGCTCTTTCACCTCCTCCACTCCTCCAGTGGTTCAACACCCCCGAGTCCGCACGCGCTCTGTCAGCCATGGTGTCACTTCGAACTGCGTAATGGCATAGCGCTGCTGCAAGAATCGCTGAGCATGTGGAGGGGTAATTCCAGCGTGTTGCCACGTCAAACTATGAGACGGTTTTGACGGGGAAAGGCCCCAAACCCTGACGGCTGCAACGCACCCCAGGGGGGACGAAGCAGGGGGGCGAATGGCGGAAGTGCGAACTCAGCCCTGGGAGCCTTTTTCAGCTTCCCGCCCAAACCCCCCGGGAAACTCTTTAAAAATTTTTCGGGGACGACAAGGTTCAGGGACATGTGCCAGGCAAGGGATGGGGGCTCCAGCCACCGATCTTAAGGTGGGCCAGCAATTTTGCCCTTTTCGCACACCACCTTCCCTTTGGCACAAGGTTCTTGTAAACCCGGGCCACGCTCGGTCTCTTTGCGGAAAAGCCTTCCACAGCCCTGACCTTGTGTGGACGGTCCCCAAGGGCAGTTTAAATTTTCCCAACACGGCCCTTTGGGGGTCTCGGGGCAGGGTGTTTGCCACCAGAGGCCCTTGGGGGAAAAACCCTGCACCATCCCTGCTTTTTGAAAAGCGTCCCGCCGGCCTGAGGGGCCCCCGTCACCCCCCAGACACCCACCCACCCAAACCCATGAGCTGTCACAGAGATAATGGGGGCCCTTTGGCCATGCTTGCTATTCCATATGTCGGTTGGTTGAGGGGGGATTTTTCCCGGGGACACAAATGCAGCAACGCGTTTTTTTTTTTTGAAAAAATTTTAGATGACACTGGCGGGCCCAAGGGCAGGGACGGCTTTTCTTGCAAAAAAAATTGGCCTCACGGCATCGGGAATTGGGGCAGGCGGGGGCCCATGACGTGGGGGAAACCCCCATCTGTGTCCACCAAAACGGAAAGGCAACATTTCCAAGGGCCAAAAGCCTGGAAAATGCCGACATTCAGGCTTTTTGGCTTTGGGTTTGGTTTTGGGTTTAAAATTTTCTTCGGGCCCCCAAAACCCTTTGGAAAGACAGAAGGCGGGCTTGCTAGACGGCCGCTGAAATTGGTGTGCAGGTCGTCAAACGGCGAAAGGAAAAAGGGGGTAGGATATTTCTCTGGTTTGGTGCTGGGGGTACTCGGGGGAAAAGGTGGGGGGGCTGAAGCGGGGGCCCTATCCCTGATTCATGACTCTGAAGACATGGGCAGCTAAAGGAAGGGCTTGGGGGTTGCGAGGGGAGGGGCGGAGACAGAGGGTTTTGATAGTTTTTGGGGGCCCCGGGCTCGTTCCAAACCCTTTTTTTTGGCCAAGGGGTTCCCCCCTTTTTCAACTCATCCATTCGCTGAAATGTGACTAGACATGTTTTTTGGGGGTTAAACCATTTAAGGGTTTCTTGCCTCTACTTATGCGTTTAGGGGCAAAGGCGGAAAATATGACACCCGCTGGGGAATCAAGGGGCTTGCTAAAAAGAAGGCCCGGGCTTGAAGGTCCGGGACCTTTTTGACGGCGATAACGGGGGAGCGGGGTTTGCGCTGACCGTGGCGGGCAAATCATATCAGCCAAAACTTCTTTCGACCGCCCTCTCCCTTTTTGTGGGGGGACCCGTATTGAAACAAATTTCCCTCTTTTTCCTCCTCGTCCACTGATGAAAACCTCGCAAGCAAATTCTGCGGAAAAAGACCAGGATGGGTCCGCAATGTCGGCACATCATCATCATCAACACAGGGGAAATTGTTCCCTCCTGACTTTTCTGCATCCAAAGCTTGCGGGGTACAAGCAAGGGGCAATGCAAAAGGGGTTGCCGACCGCCCGGGGTTTTTGCCGATTGCCGGCTTTCCCTTTACCTCCTCTGAGGGGATCAGTAACTGGGGGTCAGAGCAGACTAAATTTAACCCTTGATCTTTTTAAAATGCCTTTTTTACCCCAACCGCAATTTTTTCTCAAAAAAGGTCTTCAGAAATGGATTTATCCACAGTGGTGGTTAAAAACGGGTTGACATTTGGGCTGCTTCAGGGTTTGGGCGGGTGCTGATGAAAAGCGATGACCGACATTTTTGGCCGTGACTGCGAGGACGAGGGTAAGACGCTAGATGCAGGTTTGCATTAACCCCTGAAAGGGCAGATTGGCGACCATGTTCTTTCTTGGGTTCACAGGGGCCCCGACCCAGCGATGACAGGCCGACGGTCCCCGCAACTGGGTGATCCGCTGGCATGCGTGTTTTTCGCCAAACACGGAAGGGGCCCCTCTCCCCGGGAAACCTTTTAACCCCATGTGCTACCCCCCTCTTTGCTTTTTTTTCCACCCGCAAATTTTGCTCCATTTTCAGAAATAAAAAAATTTTTAGAAGGTAAAGGAAAAGGGTTTTGGGGAAAATTTCCCCTTATTAAAAAAAACGGCAAAACACAGCTATTTTCAAAACCCCTAATCAAAACAAAATTCTGGATTCAAATTTTTAAAATTTCAAAGGGGTCTACAACCAAAAACTGGACTGGGGAAAAGTCCAAAAAACACGTATCTGTTAATTTTTTTTTATAATAAACGGGATTTTTTTCACCCTTTTATTTACCAGTGGTGAATTAAAAATTGGGTTTTTTTTAAGATTTACAAATGCTGCTCAATGAACAAAGCTGGGTGGAAAAAATCAAAAAAAACGTAAAATGTTTTTTTTTTGATATAATAAAGGTTTTTTTTTTGCACCTTTTTAATTCACCTGTGGTGAATATAGAAGGGCTTTTTTTAAAAATTTACTAGATGCGGCGTCAAATAACAATCCCGGGGTTTTGTAAAAAGTCAAAAAACACAAACTGTTATTTTTTGGGATATAATAAAGGGTATTTTTTGCACCTTTCAATTCACCGGGTGGTGAAAAATAAAAATTTGCGTTTTAAGTTTTTACGAAATGCGGGCGTCAATAAAACAATGCTGGGTTGCCAAAAGTCAAAAAAAAACCAAAACTTTTAATGTTTTGGTATAATAAAGGGAAAATTTTTTGGGCCCTTTAAATTAAACCTTTTTGGGAATATAAATTGCTGTTTTAAGATTTACGGGGAATGCGCTCAATGAACAATGCGGGGTGCGAAAAAGTCAAAAAACACGTAACTTTTATTTTTTCTTACGATACACGGTTTTTTTGGGCAACAAACAACCTGTGCTGAAACAAATTGCTGTATTGTAATTTAACTGCAAGGTGGAAATATACAACAGCCACAGGTTAAGGGGGAAAAAATTTAAAATGAACACCTATTTAGAAATTGTAAACTGAAAAAAAAAGGGGGAGTTTTGGGAGCAAAAAAAGAGACCTGCATTTTCTAGGAAAAGAAAGTTTATCCAATATAAGTTCCGGGTTCCCAATATCCAGGAAAAATTTCAATAACAAACTGTTAATAATAAAAGAAATTCCACTAAATGGGCTACACTAATTCTTGGTTAACTTATCCAGTGTTCCCTTTTAGTAAGCTGGGCCCGTGGGTTCCCCCCGGGACCCCCCCCCCCCCCCCCATCCCACCCCCCGTAAATTTTTTCAGCGGTAAATGCGGGTTTAAAATTCTCTAAATAACTACAAAAAATCTTTCCCAAAACTCTAATCAAAAAAAATTTGGGAAAGGGTCACACTAATATTTTGAGGTTTTCTGTGCAGAAATAGGGCTAATTTTTTGCTGAGCTGTTTTTGGGCCCCAGGCAACGCAGTCCTATCCCATAGACACTTAGAGACACGAGGGTGAAACAGGAAAACGCGTTCTATGTAAAACCAGGTCATGTGATTTTTTCCATCCAATCGCAACCTTAAAAATCCCAAATCATGACTTTGCACACACATCTCACCCTGCTCTATTCTGTAAAACTCATTTGCTGGCCGCCAAAAAAACAAAGGGAAACGCCGAAAAAGGCGCGATCTTAATAAAATTATGCAAAGATTTTAACCTTAATTAAACGCATGAAACTGGAAAATTTTGACCCCCATAAAAACTTACCGGGTTTTTAACTTTTTCCATAAAAAAACGCTCAACACTAGGGATTTAAGTTCTTTGCCAAATAATCTTGATATATCTGTAGTTTTATAAAATAATCAGAATTGGAAAGAAATCTAGTTTTAAATAGTTTTTCTGAAATATAAATAGGTTGGACCCCACTGACCTAATATTGATGGCCTAGCCTAAGAAAAAACCCTTTAAGTTATTTTTTTTTAAATAACCACTTATAAAACACAAGTATTAAGGGCAACATGTATGAACGGGGCTGCGCCAGAAGTCTGGTGTCTTTTCAGCCCAAAATCGAGTGCAGTCCCGTTTGCTATATTTTTAAAGGGGCCCGCCTCAAAGTTTCCCCCTTTTGGGACCTTTTAAAAGGGGCCTGATATTGGGGGTGTGCGGGAGGGGGGGGTGTAATTTCAACCCGAAAGATTCAACCATTTTTTGAACGGGGAAAGGCCCAAAAAAAGGCGCATTATTTTAAAAAATGGTTTCCTGGGGCCCAAAATTTTCCCTCTTTTTTTGCTAGGAAAGCACCGATTTTTTGACCCCCAGTTTGCCCGGGGTTTAAAAAATTCAGGCCAAACCCCCACAAATTTAAAAGTGCATAAAGATTGGTGTCTAAGCACCAAAAATCATACATGTCACCCTAAATGTCTTTAAAAGTAAGTGTGCCTCCTAACCTTTATATAACCTGAAAGCAGACTACCTCTTTATTTCAGTCTTGAAATATTGTTGGCAGTCATATCCACCTTAATGTAACAAATAGGAATTTATTTACAAGAATTTAAAAAAAACAGTTACTCAAGCAAATCACTATCAAAATATGCAATAGTCAGAAAACATTATGAGGAGTTTTTACATAATTTTCAACAATTAAAAACTGTAAGAAGATACATCCAAAAAGTGGTATACCTGTTCTAGCTGTAATGCGCCTAGAAATGCCATAGCGAAGCTAGACAGATGTAGCGTTGCTATGCTTCTCGAGCACCCCGCCTCCTGCACACCCTCCCCAGATCTGGCGCATTGCAAAGCGCAGCAGGCACTATGTAATTTACCCCGGAGTGGCGTGCATGACATTTAAAAATGTAGTGAACGGGACTGCACCTGATATCGAACTGAATAGACGCCAGATATCTGGTGCAGCCCAATTCATGCTTTTGCCCTATATAGCTATTACATTTTCCACCCTCTTACATGAACTCTAACTTTATTCAGCAGTCATACATCTCTAACTGTAATCACATTAACCAATACCAATTTTTATATTGAATATATACTAGTAATGAAATCATTTGTTTATGGCGACAGGCGGGTAAAAAGCATTATGTGTGACTGATGGAAACCTATTTCTACATCTATGTTAGACCTTTTTATCAGTGTTCAATATTGTGAAGTAAACCTTATTAATTAGAGATGGGTGAATCGATTCTAACAAGGTGGAATTCATTTAGAATTTAAAGGGGTTTTGCCAAGAAGTCAGTTCCTTACCTGTTATCTGATCAGGAGACAAAATTAACTCAGCATGCTTAGTCATGGGGAGAGGTAGGGGGTCTGAGCAGAGACAAGCAGTGCCAGGGAGCGTCTACACAAACAATTACATTAGAACCAGTGGATTCTCTACACAAAAGACAGGATATTTCTCCACAGTCCCTTGCTAGCTCCTTCATGTTCCCTGTCATCAGATGAGAAGTGCAGACAGCGAGCCCGGCCAGATCAGCTCCTGTTCATGTCTAATGTAAACTCTCAGGTAACTAAGGGCATGGAAAGAAAGCTGTAGTCTCTCAGAGGCTTCACTTTTTGTAATCACATATATTTACAAAAGTGATTAAATACCCATTTTGGAGGATCCCACGTCAACATTAGATTGTGGCAAAACCCCTTTTAGGAAAACTTCGGTTCTGCACAAAGCCGAAGTTTATGGTGATGCGCGGGAATGAAGCGTCTTTTTTATTGGTAAGATGGTCGCGAGCAAAAGGCGTGACATGGGGCAGAGACCTGTGGGAGGAAGAAAGCAACACCCTCAATGACATGTGCAGACATGAAGCCAATCAGTGACCGGCGGACTTCTGTGATGTCACAGCCCTATAAATACGGACGCCATCTTAAATTCTCACACTTCTCACAGTCTTTCCTGGCATAAGCAATTAGCTGCTGTTCTATCGAACTCATTATAAAACAAACTGCTTTTATTAGCGACTTGAGGAGGGGAGACCCCCAGAAGTCGGTGTCAGTTGCACACCTCTACCTCAACCAGCATTCTGTGTCTGCTGCTCTATATAAAACTTTATAAAACAAACTGCTTTTATCAGCGACTGGGGCCAAAGCGCTTCACAAGTGGTTGTCAGTTGCAAGCATTTAACGCTACCAGCGTAATCATTTTATTTTAGTTTGTGGGGTATTCTCCCTAAAGTCCAAGGTGGGTGTTTTTCTGCCCCATATATGCCTCAATTTCACCTGTTTTTTTCTGTAGGCTATTTTATATCAAAGTGTTAATTTCTCCTCTTGTTTTGTGGGTTAATTTGGAATGAAATACAGGGTGTGCTTATTTATTTGCCCCATACATGCCTCAATTTCATCTGTTTTTTTTTTTTCTGTAGGCTATGTTATTTTCAAGGGTTAATTTTTCCTCTTGTTTTGTGGGGGCGTTTGAGTCAAATACAGGGTGTGTGTATTTTTGCCACATACATGTCTGAAATCCATCAACTTCAGACCGGTGGGGGTATTTTAATCTGTGGTCAAGAGTTAATTTATTCACTTTTTGTGGAGAATTCTTTGTCAAATCCAGTGTTTGTGTATTTCAGCCCTACATACATCTCAAATCCAGTCTCTTGGGATATTGCTGTTTTTGGCAAACAGTTAATATATTAATATATTGAGTTGATTCAGATAAATTCTGATACATGAAGATATCCCCAAACAGAGTGGAGAGGGTGTCATCAGTAATTTTGCATTGACGTCAATCATTGTGCCATTTCTTTGATCCTTCAGTGTCCGCTTTCAGTTGGTCAATAATCCATCATGGCTAAAGCCAAAAAGAAACAAGAGTTGAACCAAAAATAATTAAATGATATGTTTGCATGTGTTCTGTGTTTTGCATCCACTCCTTCTTTTGGCTTCCTACTCATCTGACAATCCTGATGCAAACAAAGGACTATGTCATACTAGTCTTACAGCTTCTCCAAAACACAATTGTTTGTGTTTGTCCTTTTTATTCCTTATGACTGATTAAAAAAAGGGACAAACCAAACATAGTGGCAATGTCATAGAGTTGTGGAGGGTGGAAACAGCATTGGAAAACCACAGAATGGCTGACTGTGTGAGTGCTCAGTTGGCAGCAACATGAGGAGACCTGAGTGTTGAGGTGGCAGCAGCATCAGAAGGTTACATAATGACCCAGTTAAGAGTGGGATGGTGGGTGGCAATACCAGTCCCTGGTAAAGATGGTGGGTGGAGGAAGGAGCAGCTGGCAGCAGATGTGTGGAATCAGGCGGGTGGCAGCCTCAGAATAGTAGCTGAGGCATCAATTTCTCCCTGTTCATCAATTTCCCCCTGTTCATCAATTTCTCCCTGTTCATTAATTTTTCCCTGTTCATCAATTTCTCCCTGTTCATATATTTCTCCCTGTTCATATATTTCTCCCTGTTCATATATTTCCTCACGTTTATCAATTTCTCCCTGTTCATAAATTTCTCCCTGTTAATATATTTCTCTCTCTTAATATATTTCTCCCTGTTAATATATTTCTGTTTTTCTCTGTTTATAGTTTCTCTGTTCTGTTTAGCTCATGGAGGGTGTGCTTGGTGGTGTTGGAATGGCTGAAGTGCATGCAAAGTGTCCTGGCAAGTTCTCTGAATGGTGCAGAGTCCACCACTTGAAAAGGGAGGGACTGCAGTACCACCAACTTGGACAGGAGCACAGTGGCTAGACAGTGGCTAGACGCATACTGCTGTCTCTTGGCAATCATCTTGGTGAACGACTGCTGGCACCATGAGTGCCGAGGAGCAGGAGTATCTCGACCGGTAGATGATTATTTTTCCCACCCTTGGTTGAACTTGATGGACACGTGTCTTCTTTCAACCGTCCTAACTATGTAACTATGTAACTATGATGTAAAAGACAGAGAGTTGTCATCGGCAGAGGTGGGGAAGCTTTTACTGCCTGAAATGGGAGGCATGCCACTGGGTGCTGCTGCTGTTGCAACAGGATGGACCACCACATCTGAGACACGTTTCTCCCAGGCCACTTTATGGTGACAGTGCATGATGTTTATGCAGGGCTGTGGTGCCAACGTTAGGTCCCTGGTCACGCTTTACTTTCTGCCCACAGATTCGACATATAGCCATGTTCGCCTCCTCTGGTGTCTTGTCAAAAAACTGGCACATGACTGAGAAGGAGATTTTACCACCAATGCTCCGCACTGACTGACTGTTACCACCACTGCCCCGATGAGCCGTTGTGCCACTACTTTCTGGGACCTGCAAAGTGGGTGGTCTAAATCGTGGCTGTTTGGCTCCCAACCTCGCACTGCTGCCACCCTGCTGACTTCCAGCCACACTACCGACTTGCGGCCTGCGCCACTGCCTGACACGCAAGCTGCCACTCTCTTCTCCCAATGATAATGATGAAGCCCTTGCTTCCAGGGCCGGGACAATGGTAGTCGAAGGTAGGCGACTGCCTAGGGCGCCACTTTATCCCAGGCAGAAAAGGGGGCACAAGGAGGCATGGAGTGGGCTGAATTTTCCATTTGGGGCACTTTATGCCTTGTTTAACTAAGGCACCAGAATACCTTGTCCCAGCCTTGTTTGCTTCACCCGGCTCCCAAGTGCGATCGGTTACTTCGATTAGTGTTTGCCTGTCACCGCCGTCATCCTCAACAGTGTCGCTGTACAAAGCCTGAACACTCGCAACATAACCCTCCATGCCACTCTCCTCATTATTACTTGCCCACTTCTGCAAGAAGCAGCGGATGTCTTTCCCCCCTCTTTGCTGCCCACTGTCCTCAAATAGTTGGTCCTCACTGTATAGTGGCGCAGAGTCCACAGCACATAGTAGTTCTCTGGCTGTGGGAAGCGAACGGGATAGAGGTGGGTTGAGGACAGGTGAGAGCCCCTCACTTGCTCCTGGTCCATGCCAACTAAGGGTTGTGTCTGACAAACCTACCGACTCTTGGCTGGGGTTGTCAGATGTCATCTTGGAGAAAGTGGATGGCCTAGTCAACTTTTCGAGAAGCGTTGGCTTAGTGGTCAACACAGGGCTGCTAGATGACACCGGAAGCTGTGGCTGTGACGTCCCTTTACTGTGCTGTGACCTGTGCCTGCTCCAGGAATCTACTATTGCATTCTTTGTTACCCCATGTGATCAGGCACACTCGCAACCCTTACAGTTTTAAGTGCGCTCTGAAAACTCATCTTAGACAAGCCTACCAAGATTCCTAATTTTTAACCCCCCCAAATTCTGTCACACATTCATCCACTTCCTGCACTTTGCCACCCACAGGCACTTATCTGTATATAGATGTATGGTTGGAAGGGCAGGTTCATCCACTTTTTTATGTATACTACTTGTGATAGGGCAACTACAGGTAGTTACCTATTTCTGCCACTAGGTGGAGATATACTCCCCATGTTCCAGGCCACATTTTGGATAGGGCTCGGGAGTCCTATAAAAAGCCGGGTCTTTCAGGTGTACAGGGGGGCGTGGTCTGCTAGCTGGTAGTGCAGCAGAGGAGCCAGAGAGAGGTTCTGGCCCCCGGAGGCTTGAGGGAAGCCGTTACTGTACTGGAAAGTGCAGGATGTATGATACTGGACATTAGGTCCAGACAATGTGTAGAGAGGGAGCTCTATGTTTAGTTAGTGGCCAGACGGCCGAGGATTTTATTTATGTGTTTGTTCTGAGTGCTATGCTGTAAACCTGTGCTGCAATAAAACAGGCGGAAGCCCTAAAGAAGTCTTTGTTGGTGTGCCCTTCGCTTACCAAAGCGGCAATCTCGTGAGCAAAGTACCCCCAGGACGGGCCAGGAGGGCGTCCGGACGCAAGCGAGGCGTTACGTATGGTGGAGGATGCCGTGGGCATAATTGGCACAACCGAAGTGGTGAAGTGTTAGCACGAAGTGGTGCAAGATTTAAAGGGCCAGAGGCCTAATTGTGAAGCGGTGCATTAAGAGACTTTTATTGCGGCTTTGAAAAAAAATTTTTGCCATGGAGGAGCTGCTCGCTCAGTTGGTACAGATGAAGTCTGCAGAGGAGGACTTGAGGGCCCGAAGAGCGGTGTGGAGGGCGATGTGGAAGATGGCCGCAGAGGAAGACGTGGAGGCCTTCCTTGCAGCATTTGAGCAAGTAGCGCTCAGCAAGAAGCTACCCACAGAGCAGTGGGCGGATGTCCTGGCGCCCTATTTGACCGGCAAGCCCCAGAGGGTGTACTGCGACATGTCCCTGCAGGACACTAAAGACTACCCCAAACTAAAGACACAGATTCTGGCATGTATGGGGTTAAACAGAACTGTTTGCGTACAGAAGGATGCAGAAGTAACCAGGTGGATGGCTGTTGCCGAGGGTAACCAACCTGACTGGTGTAATGGATGCCTACAGGTCGACAGGTGCCGGAGCGGATGTCCTGTGGCCAGGAGGCCTAGTCGTCCAGCAAAGAAGAGGTCCACGTCTGGAGAGACTGCATTACTGCGGGACCTGCATGCTGCCGTTGCCACGGGCAACCACCTGCAGGAGCAGGAGTCTGCTACCACCGCCCAGCAGAGGGAGCCATGTTGGAGATGCCACGAAGTGGAGAGATGTGCTCCTGGCTGCCCTCTCATGAGGAGGCCGGAGAGGTCGCAGCTGCAAGCCCTGGAGCTCAAGGTGAATGCAGCCCCACCCAGGGCTGACATGGACAGTCAGCAGGAGAAGTCCAGACTGCTCCCAGAGGCCATACCCAGTGTGCAGACCCGTCAGGGACCTGGTAAGACTGCTCCTGTGGGGTGTATTGTGGGGGACACCTGTGTTGGGACTGCCAGGCATGGGTTGTGTGAAAACCAGGGTGGACCATGCAGAGGCCCAGACATGATGCCTGAGCAGGTAAAAAGTGCTGAGAGCAGCAGGACTCTGGACTGTGTACTCAGTTTCCCCCATGCTGCTTTACCTGTGGGGAATAGTGACTCTATTACAAACTGTATTATGAATAATGTGGCAAATCAGAAGAAAAATGTATCTGTATCTAGTGGTGATGTCACAAAGTCTATGCAGGGGGAAGTTAGCAGCATCACAAAGCTAGCTCCAGCTACTGCACTGTGTGAACAAGTAACTACTGGTGCTGCAGCTATCGCAGAGAGTGTGTGTCCTGGAGTGTGTGACAATATGGAGACATGGGTTAACACTACAGGCTCCGGAGGAGTTAATGTGGTTGCCCCTAGCAACATGGTATCTCCTGCACCTTCTGCTGAAAAAACATATGAGTGTGCGTGCCCTGAAGTTCTGTGTGAAGTGTCTGGAGTCCAGCTGGTGAGTGTGTCTGCCAGTGACCCCAGCGCACTGTGTGTACCTGATGGTAGCTTGCAAGTCGCAGGTAATGCGGGCCCAGGGATTGATGGCCACCAGTTCTGTGTGACTGCTGTTGGTCTCAGGGAGGAGCTTTCATGTTTCAGTGTGCAGCCTGGAAGGGAACAGGAGAATGCTGGGGATGTTTGCACTCCTACAATGTGTGAGGAGACTCATTTAATAAGGGTGTGTCCAGACTCTGGTGAGATGTATGCCTGCATGAATGAGACCTCAGATACCTGTGTAGAGAAAATGTGTGCTGAGATCTGTAGTACTACGGATTTCACTTGCCTCAATGGTTGCTGTGTTGCCAGTAGCTTTTTCTGCCATGGTCACAAAGACTGCAGTGATGGAAGGAGGGAGCTGCTAGACACCACAGAGCTGGGTGTATGCTGGAACCCTAGTGAGGGGCAAGTGAACGGGTGTAAATCCCCAGATGGTAAAGAAGTGCCTGGTTCTGAGGCAGCTGTTAAATTTTCCTTACAGGTGATGGAGAATCATATTAACAGTATCTCAGAGGTATTATGTCCTGTGGTTTGGGGTGAAGGGCAGGTGGAAGCCATTTGCAGCAAGATGTTCGTTGAACCTACGGAGGGTAAAACGGTGACTGAGTTGCCGAATATGAACATGGCCAGGTTGGTGTATGAGGGGGAGAACATTAAAGATAGAAGTCGGGTGGTTATGACTGATGTCCCAGTTATAAATGTGTCTGCCATTGCCTCCAGCTCATTGTGTGAATTTGATGTGGAGCAAGATATAGGAGTATCCCAGGTAGAAGCTGAGAGTTCTACCTTAGAGATGGGTATAGGGGATGTGAGGGAAACATCTCCACCCATTGATGCAGAGTGTCTGCTGCTAGAAAGCCCCAGTGAGAAGTGTGCACAGGGGAAGATATCCTCTGTCACTGGTGAGGTGCCAGGTAAAGTCATCTGGGCAGACAAACTGTATGTAGGGGTTGCCAATGGTGACGCTGAAACCATTAGCATGCCTGCTGATTGTGGTGAGGTTTGTATTGCGGAATATGCATTGTTTGTGGCCCCTATAGTGATATGTAAGCCTGCCCAGAGGGTCACCACGAGGCAAACACCTGTTATGGGCTGTGAAGCTCAGGTGAGTACCAGGGAGCCCC
The DNA here is from genome assembly GCA_025379985.1 of Phyllomedusa bahiana. NCBI lineage: Eukaryota > Metazoa > Chordata > Amphibia > Anura > Hylidae > Phyllomedusa > Phyllomedusa bahiana. The sequence continues at coordinate 15,754 of JAODAL010027302.1, forward strand.
ATAATCGTGCAAGTGTAATGCATGAAAGGGAGGATACAGACCGTGACTGTGGTCTTCCCACGGCTGTCAGTTATATGTATGGAGGGACAAGCGAGTCCTCAGACATTAGAAACCCACCTGGTAAGGAGGCTGAGGTCATCGACAGGGCTTTCCTTGATGTTGCAAGTGTCTGTAATAACCCTGTAACCACTGACCTACAGGTTAAGGGGGACACAGAGGTACATTGTGCCACAGTTGGTCCTACTGCAGTGGAGGTTACCATCACTGAGGAGGTCAGGGAGGTAATAATAATAATAATAATAATCTTTATTTCTATAGCGCCAACATATTCCGCAGCACTTTACAAATTCAAGGGTAAACATACAGTCATTACACATTAAAAGTATTTACAAATGAGACACAAGGTGTGAGGGCCCTGCTCGTGAGAGCTTACAATCTATTCGGGTGTATGGGTGAAACATACGGTAGGAAGTGCCAAGTTTACAATGGTCCGGCCATGTTTCATAAATAGGGGGTGGTTTACATGAAAAATGGATGAACCTGCACCTCAGACTGTACATCTATATACAGATAAGTGCCTGTGAGTTGCCCAAGTGCAGGGAGTGACAGATGTGTGTGATAGCAGTTAGGGATCTGGTGGCGCAGACCGAGAAGATGTATTTTCAGGGCCCTCTTAAAACTGTGAGGGTTGTGAATGTGCCTGATCGCCTGCGGTAGCATATTCCAGAGAATTGGTGCCGCACGTGTGAAATCTTGTAGGCGGGCATGGGAGGTTCGGATGATTGAGGAATGTAGTCTGATATCATCAGCAGAGCGGAGAGCACGGGTAGGGCGGTAGACAGAGACTAGGGAGGAGATGTAGGGAGGAGCAGCGCTGTGGAGAGCTTTATGGGTGAGAGTGCTGAGTTTATACTGTATCCTGTACTGGATGGGCAACCAGTGCAGTGACTGACACAGGGTAGAGGCATCAGTATAGCGGCTGGAGAGAAAGACAAGCCTGGCTGCTGCATTCTGGACAGATTGGAGAGGGGCGCGTTTGCAGAGAGGGAGACCGATAAGCAAGGAGTTGCAGTAGTCAAGACGAGAAAGAATAAGAGCAGTAATGAGAGTTTGAGTCGTTTCCACAGTGAGAAATGGACGGATTTTGGAGATATTCTTGAGGTGCAGGTGACAGGAGCGGGCAAGGGATTGGATATATGGGGTGAAGGTCAGATCAGAATCCAATAAAACCCCTAGGCAGCAGGCCCGCTGTCTAGGAGAAATGGTGGTACCACATACAGAAACAGAAATAGCAGGGGGGGTTGGTTAGTAGATGGCGGAAAGACAAGAGGTTCAGTCTTAGTGAGGTTTAGTTTCAGATGGAGAGAGGACATGATGTCAGAGACAGCGGACAGACAGTCACTGGTGTTTTGTAGCAAGGCTGGAGTGATGTCACGGGAGGAGGTGTATAATTGGGTGTCATCCGCATAGAGATGGTACTGGAAGCCAAATCTACTGATGGTTTGTCCAATGGGGGCTGTGTACAATGAAAAGAGGAGAGGACCTAGAACAGATCCCTGAGGAACCCAACAGCAAGAGGAAGAGGAGAGGAGGTGGAACCAGAAAACGAGACACTGAAGGAGCGGTCAGAGAGGTAGGACGAGAACCAAGCGAGAGCGGTGTCCTGGAGGCCAATGGTGCTGAGCATGCTGAGGAGAAGTTGGTGATCCACAGTGTCAAATGCTGCAGAGAGATCCAAGAGAAGCAACAATGAGAAGTTACAGTGAGATTTTGCTGTTAGGAGGTCATTTGAGACTTTAACTAAGGCAGTTTCCGTGGAGTGTAGGGTGCGGAAACCTGATTGCAGCGGGTCAAGAAGAGAGTTAGCAGAGAGATAGCGGATTAGGCGAGAGTAGACCAAGCGTTCCAGATTTCCCCTGGAAGGAACCAAGTGACAACTAGGAAACAAGAGGCGGAGCTTCAGGGTTCAGAGAAATTTGAGGCTGTATCTGATCCTGCAGACCAAGAGGTAGTAGGGTTTGGCTCAGGTGCGCCCATGGTGGGTAGCAACCCTGAGAGGTGTGCTGTCATTGCTTCTTTCTGTGCTGCTAGTGTGATTGCGGGGACTAACCTTTTGCTTATAGGAGACCCAAATTAGTGAAGACACTGCCCAGTGGGCCCAATGCCAAGGTACTCTGTGTATGGGAGAAGGCTATAAGGCAGGATAGTGCTGGTGTTGGAGTTATCAGTAGTACTCCTGTGAATGTCAGCATGCAGGCGGAAGGTGGTGGCATCCTTGCAGCAGAGCGTGCATACGTCAGGCCATCTGTAGTAAGTGGCAGTAAACTGTCTGTGGCCAGTTATGAGGTGAGCGCATGGTATGAGCCCACAGCTGAGCGGGGGTTGGACAATGTAGTCTCTTCCCCTGATGATGTAGTGGGGATGTTGCCCGTAGCAACAGGTACCAAGGAGGAAAAGGGAAATGTGGAATGTATGGATGTCTCTGATGCTGTCCAGCAGAAATCAGGAGGTATGTCTCTGGGCTTATGGAACAGGTGGGGGAAAAGGGATTTCCCGGAGAAAAGTGGCGTGCTTCCCCAGAGGAAGCAAGTGCAATATAAGCTGTGTGAGTCAGATTCCCTCTGTTGGAGTTTTGATCCTGGAGGAAGGTTGTGCGAGGTGAAAAAGACCTACGGCCTTATTCAGAGGGGGAGGGTATGTGACAGGGCAACTACAGGTAGTTACCTATTTCTGCCACTAGGTGGAGTTATACTTCCCATTTTCCAGGTCACATTTTGGATAGGGCTCGGGAGTCCTGTAAAAAGCCGGGTTCTTCAGGTGTACAGGGGGGCGTGGTCTGCTAGCTGGTAGTGCAGCAGAGGAGCTGGAGAGAGGCTCTGGCCCCCAGAGGCTTGAGGGAAGCTGTTACTGTACTGGAAAGTGCAGGATGTGTGATACTGGACATTAGGTCCAGACAATGTGTAGAGAGGGAGCTCTATGTTTAGTTAGTGGCCAGACGGCTGAGGATTTTATTTATGTGTTTGTTCTGAGTGCTATGCTGTAAACCTGTGCTGCAATAAAACAGGCGGAAGCCCTAAAGAAGTCTTTGTTGGTGTGCCCTTCGCTTACCAAAGCGGCGATCCCGTGAGCAAAGTACCCCCAGGACGGCCCAGGAGGGCGTCCGGACGCAAGCGAAGCATTACATACCCCATATTTATGTAACATGGTTGGACCATTGTAAGCCAAGCACTTCTCACCCTCACTTGCACCCTAATAGATTGTTAGCTGTTGCGAGCAGGACCATCACACCTCGTGTCTGATTTGTAAGTAGCTTTTTTATAATGTAATGTCTGGTTTATCTGTGCTTATACCCTCTATATTGTAAAGTGCTGCAGAATATGTTGGTGCTATATAAATAAAGATTATTATTATTGTTATTGTTATTATTATTATTATTATAGTAGGATCTTAGCCCTCAGCACGGTTCTTTCCAGCTGGCGCTGACATGTCTTTGTCAGACTGTGTAATAGAGAGTAGCCTCAAAGGGGCTTTCCTGTCCTTGTGGGGGTTCAAATTATCTTAAAAATAACAAAAGGTGCACCGAGAAAACAAATCACAACATGCCCTGTTGCTGTGAAAGTGCTTTCTGATTTTATTCACAAAATGGTGGTTTTTTATACCTCTTTGCAAATGAGTAGATAAGAAGGCATCACATGTAGCTGGCTGTGAGGGTCTATTGGCACGTCCTTATCTATGGACCACTCCTCACAGCTTCAGGAATGTCTGAACACAGGGTGTAACTTCTGACTAGGCGCCATCTTGGATTACACGACGATCTATACAAACTACTACAGGCGGCCATTTTGTTTAACACATTAATGACAAAAGATATACCTACAGCTTTTACATGCTGTACTATACAAGTATGTGCCTATTATGTATATATAATATGTATATGTGAGGTATATACTAACTAATACATTAAAATAGAGACACAAAGGATCACACATATATAATCTTTGTTCCCATCCACAACAACTGCATTCCCACTTCAGTTATTTAGTCAGTTTTGCCCCTGTAAGTGCCCAGAGAAGTGAAATGTGAAGCGATTCTAGTACCGGCGCCTGTTATCTGCGTGTCATACTAAAACACAGCATTGTATGAAGACTAAACCACATTCCCTACAACACCCTACTTGCTCTCTGAAGCCAGGAAATAGCTGTTTTTTAACACAATACAAAGCGAATAAATTCGGGTCGAAAGTATTTTTCTTGGAAAATTCCACTAGTTGAATTTTTGAGAAATTCGCCCATCTCTATTGATGAGGTTTGCACACTTCAGGAGGAAGTTTGGTCCACTCCTCTTAGCATATCACATCCTTCTATAAGTTTTCTATGGGATTAAGGTCTGGAGACTGGCTAGGCCACTCCATGATCTTAATGTGCTTCTTTTTGAGCCACTCCTTTGTTACCTTGGCTGTTTGTTTTGAGTCATTGTCTTGGTGGAAGACCTGGCCACAACCAATTATCAATGTCCTGACAGAGGGATGGAAGTTGTCACTCAGTATTTTACGGTATGTGGCTCAATCCATTCTCCCATTGATGCAGCGAAGTAGTCCTGTGCCCTTAGCAGAGAAACACCCCGAAAACATAATGTTTCCACCTTCATGCTTGACAGTGGGGACGGTGTTCTTTGGGTCATAGGCAGCATTTCTCCTCCTCAAAACACGGTGAGCTCAGTTAATTCCAAAGAGCTCGATTTTTGTCACATCTGACCACAGCACCTTCTCCTAATCACTCACAGAATCATCCAGGTATTCACTGGAAAACTTCAGATGGGCCTGCACATGTGCCCACAGGGGAACTTGCGGGCACTGTAGGATTTTAAATGATTAAGGCGTAATGTGTTACCAATGGTTTTCTTGTTAACTGTGGTCCCAGTTGCATTGAGATCATGGAAAAGTTCCCCCGTGTAGTTTTAGGCTGATCTCTCACCTTTCTCATAATCAAGGATGTCCCACAAGGTGAGATTTTGCATGGTGCCCCTAATCGATGTTGAATATCTGTCATTTTATCTTCCCTCTATTTTCTTACTATTGCAACAGTTGTCTCCTTTTCACCCAGTGTCTTACTTATGGTTAGCCAATTCCAGCTTTGTGCGGGTCCATGATCTGGTCCCTGACATCCTTAGAAAGCTCTTCGTTCTTGCCCATGTTATAGAGGTTAGAGTCTGAATAATTGAGTCTGTGGACAGGAGTCTTTTCAAAAGAGATCACACATCCCACCTTTCCTCTAGTGGTTAGAATTATCAGCCCAAAACCAAATTTCACAGAAAAGAACTAACTAAAGGCCTTACTACTAAAATATAACCTTTAATATTTACCTCTAAAATAAACACACAATGGTCATATATTAACTAAATACAAAATAAAAAAAAAGTCTCAATACCACTAATCCTTATTCATACATTCCTAAACAAAATAGAGCATCCACTTTAAGTAGATATAGGCAAATTTTTGAATCAAATAATCTATTAATTCAGTAATTTGGAATAATACCAAAACCTTTGGCTACCAAGCCTAACAATGGCCCTACATTAACAACTATCCATAAAGACAAGGGGCCCCAAAAGGGACGGCCCCATCCACCGTAGACTGACCCTATATCACCCTAATTCTTAGTAGACATAGAGGATACAAAAAGGAATGTATAAACAAATATACAATAGTATATACCTGACTACTAAAACATATGTCCCTTATATAACAAAAGCATATCTTATCTAGCCCCTTAGTTCTAAATAGACATGAGGTATACAAAAGGGGATATATCACAAAATATGGCTAAAGGTATATACTTATCTGCTCAACATATGTCCTTAGATGACCAGACCATATTCCATGTATCCCGACGCGTTTCCCGCCTCCGATGTACAGGGCTTACTCAGGGGATCCTTAATCATGGCACCAAAGAGCAAAAGAATGTGGTAAACGCTATATAGAGTAACTCATAGTCATCATAGACCCAGGTGAATATACTACAAGTGGCAATGAAACTGCATCCCTTAAAATAGCTAACTACCGTGTCCTCCACCTTTGTATAGACCAATCCCGGCTTACCTGTGCTTTGCTTCTTCCCGTGGCGTGCATAAAGATGCTCTGCGCATGCGCGAGTCATCGTACCTCATCCTTTCACTTCCGCAATTGCGCTCTCCCTTGCCATATCCCTACACCTATTTGGCTACAAAGTCCTTAATGCGCATGCTCAAGGGAACGGCCGTTTCATGCATGTAAATGGATCAGTTTAATCAACTTACAGAGATAGATCACGTTCCCCACAGAATGCCTGTCGACACTCATGTCACTTATTACTACTTGTACGTAAATGCGCTTGCTGAACAATTGCCTCATTATGATGGCAATTATTTCTCAGCATTGTGGCCCTGTCTTTACATCAGAGCCACCTACAGGAGCATAATAATAATTACACAAAACATGCACAGTATAATTAAAAGTAGGGTACGCCTAAAAGAAACACATAGGGCGACATGTATGATCGGGAGTTGCGCCTGTTTTCTGGCGAAAACGGCGCCTCACCGACTCGAATCACCTGTCAGACGCAGTGATGCGATGTTAGGCGCAGCCTTCGCCACTTTCGGCTGCGACTAATATGAAGGGGTTTGTAATGGGCGCGGTGTGGGCGTTCTGGGACGGGACGCGGCTCCTTCGAAAACTCCGAGGCATGCATGATCGCGGCTCGGCAAAGTGAGGCGCATTGCAGCCTGTTCAAAATGCAGAAAAGAGCTGATCGGTTGATCCCAGGTGGCAGATTTGAATCCACCAATCATATGTAGTGTGTCTATTTTGAGTGGAGAAAGAAGGGCGCGATAGAAGGGTGCCCTAAAAGTTATTACTGTCTATGGGAAATATTCTAGTACTGTGATTAGTTGGGGGGAAGAGGGGCTTGTCCAGCTTAGCCAATCAGCGGCTTAGCTACCTTCTCATAGAGTTCTATGGGGAAAAGAAATGCAGAGCGAGCTCTGTTTGTGATTGGCTAAGTTAAAAGAGGCACGGTTATTTAGACCAATGGGAGAGCGTCGCTCTTCTGGGTTTTCTAATGCAATCTAGAATAAAACTGTACATGGCAGAAATCAAATGATAATACTCCCGAAGTTGTACCGATCTGTATATAAAATGAAATATAATATGGGGGTAACGGAAAAAAAATATTAATTCAATAAATTCATTTTTATTTCTTTATTTTCATTAGCCAATGATCAATAGTATGGATGTAACGAAAATAAAGAAAAAAAAATGAATTTATTGAATAATTTTTTTTTTTCGTTACCCCCATATTATTGTTCATTTTATATACAGATCGGTACAACTTCGGGAGTATTATCATTTGATTTCGGCCATGTACAGTTTTATTATAGATTGCATTAGAAAACCCATAAGAGCGTCGCTCGCTCTCCCATTGGTCCAAATAACCGCGCCTCTTTTAACTTAGCCAATCACAAACAGAGCTCGCTCTGCATTTCTTTTCCCCATAGAACTCTGAGAAGGTAGCTCAGCCGCTGATTGGCTAAGCTGGACGAGCCCCTCTTCCCCCCAACCAATCACAGTACTAGAATATTTCCCATAGACAGTAATAACTTTTAGGGCGCCCTTCTATCGCGCCCTTCTTTCTCCACTCAAAATAGACGCACTACATCTGATTGGTGGATTCATATCTGCCGCCTGGGCTCAACCAATCAGCTCTTTTCTGCCTTTTTACTGTATTTTGAACTGTCCCGCCTTTGAATTTGATTGGTCCATACTTCTCCATAGCTTATAATGGTTCCCTGTCGCTCCTATTCTGATTGGCCAGGATTGCCAAGCCCCCGCTAGTTCAACCAATGGTTGGTTTCTGCCGACCAATGAGAAGAGCTTACAGAATTTGAATTACTGTATTTCCTGGCAATTCTCTATATCGCAATTCCTGATGTAGCGCCGGTCTCGGCGACAAACGTGTTGTTAGGGATTTGATTGATGTATGTTTATAGAAGGTATCAGCTCTTATTCAGATAATATTTAACACTTAATAAAAACTATTTTTTTAATCATACTCCATGCCGCACGGCGCTGAGAGCCGAGATTTCATTGCCCCGATCTGGCCATAGACTACAATGGGAGAAAGTAGCTCGCGCTCTGATTGGCTGAGATAGCCAAGCCCCCGCTACTTCAACCAATCAGCTCTTTTCTGCCTTTTTACTGTATTTTGAACTGCCCCGCCTTTGAATTTGATTGGTCAATACTTCTCCATAGGTTATAATGGGTCCCTGTCGCTCCTATTCTGATTGGCCAGGATTGCCAAGCCCCCGCTAGCTCAACCAATCAGCTCTTTTCTGCCTTTTTACTGTATTTTGAACTGTCCCGCCTTTGATTTTGATTGGTCAATACTTCTCCATAGGTTTTAATGGGTCACTGTCGCTCCTATTCTGATTGGCTGGTTTCTGCCGACCAATGAGAAGCGCTTTCAGAATTTGAATTACTGTATTTCCCGGCAATTTCCAAGATCCTAATTCCTGATGTCGCACCGTTCTTGATTTTTGGAAAGTGATTTTATTTATGTATTTTTTTAGTAGGTTTGAGCTCTTTTTCAGATAATGTTTTACACCTAATAAAGGCGATTTTTTTGATTCATACTCCATGCCGCACGGACATCTTTAATGATTTTTCGCTGTTTTCCAGCCTGTCTCGAACCGGAATACATGTTACTGCGCCTAAGTCCCGCACTGCGCCTCACACACTGGCGAGGCACGGTGAACTTTTCACCGCATGTATGAGCGCACCTCCTCGGATGGCGAATATTAGGCGCAGTCCCGCACTGCGCCTAAGTCCCCGCACTGCGCCTCACACACTGGCGAGGCGCAGTGGACTTTACACCGCTCGTATGATCGCACTACCTCGGGCGGCGAAGCTTAGGCATAGTCCCGCACTGCGCCTAAGTTTCGCACTGCGCCTCACACACTGGCGAGGCGCGGCGAACTTTACACCGCAGGTATGAGCGCACTTCGGCCGTGGCCATACATCAGGCGCAGTTTCCACTCGGAAATGAAGCGCAAACGGGCGCTCCGACGTGGCAAGGTTCATACATGTCGCCCATAGTGTCCATCCTATTATAGATAAGAGCCAGTCACTCGGAATATTTTATTCATAGGACACTATAGCAGAATAGTTATAACCTAGGACACTGTTGCACAATAGTCATAGCCAAATACAAGAAATATATATACAAAAAGGAAGAAAACACTGCCATCGGCTAAAAAGGACACAATATACCTTTAGATATATCAAAACAACGTATTCATATACTCCAACTTTGCATAGTAACCGATATAATAGGCAGTGGAACTATTTCGTTCCAATAGCCTTAGGAGGGTCATGTGTACTGGCGATTTTATACAAAACACCCAAAGTAGAGAATTTCATTCAGACCTTTTGGTTGAACCGTTGCTAGCCTGAACATCCACTCTGTCTCTTTCCTCAATAGTTTCCTATCCAGATCTCCCTTCCTTTGGGATTGATGTAATTTCTCCATTACTAAAAATTTAATCCCAGAAAAAACACTAGCATGTTGCGACCATATATGATGTGTCAGTGGGGTGTCACGATGGTCCCTGTTGTCACCTAAGTGTTCCCCAAATCTCACTTTGATGGCTCTAGTGGTCTTTCCCACATACTGGAGGCCACATTCGCAAATTATCAAATATATGACCCCCTCAGAGTCGCAGTTTAGAAAATCCCGAATTAAAAATTATCTTCCTGATACTGTACTTTTAAAGCTATTTGTCTGTACCACATGTGGACAGTACATGCATTTACCACATCTGAACATGCCCATTGGCTTTCTATCTAACCATGTGCCAGGTCTTTTGGTGGGGGTATAATGGCTATGGACTATCCTATCCCTGATCGAGCGCCCTCGTCTATACGTCACCAACGGGCGCTCGACCAAAGCCTCCTTTAGTGCTGGATCACATAGGAGAACACCTCAATGCTTTCTCAAAATTCTTATGACCTCTGTTGACATATTGACATAAGTACCAATAATCCTAAACTTTCCACTAGATTCCTCTACCTTTCTTTTTCTGGGTACCAGTAAGTTGGTTCTATTTGATCCTATGGCTTGATTAGATGCAGATTGTAACACATTCATCGGATACCCCCTCTTCAAAAACCTACTACGGAGATCCTTTGCTTGATTATAGAAACCTTCAATTTGAGAACACTTTCTCCTCACCCTCACGTATTGGCCCCCTGGAATTCCCTTTTTTAGGGCAGTCGGGTGATGGCTTTCCCATCTTAATAGATTATTTGTGGATGTTGGTTTCCTATATGTAGCTGTCTGTACTTGTCCGAATTGATCTATCGAAATCCTCAAATCCAAAAAAGATAGTTCCTTCTCATTTATCTCGTTGATAAAGTGCAGACCTATTTGGTTATCATTGAGAAGTTCCACAAACTTTACAAAGAGTTCGCTCGAACCCTGCCACAAGATAAGGACACCATCTATATATCTTCCCCAAAACAATATATGGGACACATACTCATTTCCTCCCTCTCTGAACACCAGGGTCTCCTCCCACCAGCCCAGGAACAAATTTGCGTATGTGGGAGCGCAGAGACTCCCCATCGCAGTGCCCCTGAGCTGGTGGTGGAGCCTGGGTCCGAAGAGGAAGTAATTATAAGTAAGAATGAACTCTAGAAGTTAAACCCCTTCTCGACATTGGACGTATGCATACGCCCTAGCGGGAGGTGACTTCCCGCAATTGGACGTATGCATACGTCCTGGCGATCGCCCCGGCTTGCGGGACAAGCCGCGCACGATCGCTACATGGAACCAGCGGTAAATTACCGCTGGCTCCATGCCGCATCACCCCCCGGCCGGAGTGAGCTCCGGCCGGGGGTGATTAACGATTTATTATTGCAACCTGTCATGGTCGCGATAATAAAGCCGCAGGCAGGAGCAGTGAGCTCCCCATGCCTACGATTGGCGCAGTAATGGCGCTCTGCACCGCTACTGGTCCGCATACCAGACTCCCCGGATGCATTCAGTAGTAGTCTGGTGACGTCACCATGCCCACAATGCATTGTGGGAATGGTGTCAGAAGTTACCATGGCGACCTGTACACAGCAGTAATGCTGTGCACGGGTCTCCTATTCAAACAGCAATCTAACGATTGCTTTTCCCCAGTGGGGATTTGCTGTTACAAATCCCCACTGGGGAAAAGAAAAATATGTGAAAAAGTTAAAAAAAAGTAAAAAAAAGCAAAAAAAGCAAAACACGAACACAAAAAATAAAATTAAAACACGTACACCGCCCTTTTCCCCTTTACAAACGCCAATCGCCCCAAAAAAAGATAAAAAATAAATAAAGTACCCATATTTGGTATCGCCACGTACGTAACGACCCACCCTATAAATCTGTCACATTAATTAACCCGTACGGTGAACGCCGTAAAAAACAAAAACAGAAAACAGTCACAGAATTGCAATTTTGTACATCCTGCAGCACATAAAATGGAATAAAAAGGGATCAAAAATTCATATAAATGCCAAAGTTGTACCACTTAAAACATCAGTTAATTATGTAAAAAAAAGTCCTTATACGTCTCTGTATACGGAAAAATAAAAAAGTTATGGCTCTCAGAAGACAGCGATGCATAAATATTATTTAACACAATAAAAACACTTTTTTTTTTCTTTTTTAAAGTGCTACAAAATTTAAAAAAAAATATATAAATTGGGTATGGCCGTAATACTATCGACCCAGATAGCAAAGCTAACTGGTCATGGATACTGCACGGTGAGCGCTGTTAAAAATAAAAAACACTACTAGGATTGCAGTATTTTCTTCACCCTGCCTTCCAAAAAACAGATTTAAAACTGATCAAAAAGTCTTGTCCCCCCAAAAATGATACCAATAAAAATGTCAACTCATCCCACAAAAAACAAGCCCCTACACAGCTCCGTACGCAGAAAAATAAAAAGTTATGGCTCTCAGACTATGGCGATGCAAAAACGTGTTTTCCTTTTTGAATAAAAGTTTTTTTTATTGTGTAAAAGCAGTAAACCATAAAAAAATATACAAATTGGGTATCGCTGTAACCGTATTGACCTGCTGAGTAAGACTAGTATGTCAGTTATACTGCATGGTGACCGCTGTAAAAAATAAAAATAAGAAACACTACCAGGAATGCTGTATTTTGTTCAAAATTCCTCACAAAAACCTTAATAAAAAGTGATCAAAGCGGCATATGCCCCCCATAACGGTACTAATAAAAACTTCAACTCATCCCACAAAAAACAAGCCCATAATCAGAACAGTACAACATAAAAATGCAATTTCTATTGTGTAAAATTAATAAAACATAAAAAACTATATAAAATCTATATCATTGCAATTGTAAAGACCCCCATAGTAAAGTTATCATGTCATTTACACTGCACGGCGAACACTGCAGAATTGGAGCCCAAAAAACAATGGCGGAAATGCATTTTTCCCCCTCATTTTCATAGCCCAATGCAAAAAAAAAACTATTCAACACCTGTGCGCCCAAAATGCACAATTCACCCCTAGATGAGAATCTTGAGGGAGGCTGAATCCAAAATGGGGTGACTTGTGGTAGGTTTCACCTGTTCTGGTACTTTGGGGGCTTTGTAAATGCGACATGGCCCCACCAAAATCTGCGTTCCAAAAGCCAAGTAACACTTCCTCCCTTATACGCCCTGCCATGCTCCCACACAGCAGTTTACACCCACATGTAGGGTATTGCCGAACTTGGAAGAAATTGCGTAACAAAATTTTGGGTGCTTTTTTTACCAGGATTCCTTGTAAAAATGAAACATTTTCAGCTAAAATTGCAGATTTTTTGGGAAAAAAAATGTTTTTTTCATTTTCACAGCCCAACGCTAAAAAATTTTTTGACACACCTGTGGGGTCGTTATACTCACTACACCCCTGTATATATTCCTTAAGGGGTGTAGTTTCCAATATGGGGTCTATTTAGGGGAGTTTATTAAGTTTTAGCACCTTAGGGTGACCGCAAACCTGAAATGGCCCCTAAATAAAATCGTAATGAAAATGAGATCCCAGAGTCCAGTAGGTGCTCCTCCTATTCTGGGGCTTGTGGTTGAGCCAAATTGCGCACTAGGGCCAAATATGGGATATCTCTGAAAATGGCAGAATATGAGGAATCAATATTAAGTTGCATTTCCCTGATCACATTTACTGTATTCTTGTGAATAATGTATAAAAATTGAAAATCTGCAAAAAAAGTGAAAATTTTAAATTCCACTTCCACTGCTTTAATTCCTGTGAAACACCTAATGGTTTAATAAACTTCCTAAATGCTGTTTTGTATACTTTAAGGGGTGTAGTTTCTTAAATGAAGTCCTTTATGTGGGTACCTAACATACAGGCCAATCAAAGTCACGTTAGAACTTGACTGGTCCCTAAAAAAATGTATATTGCAAATTTTCTTGAAAATGTGAAAATTACTACTAAATTTCTAAGCCCCCTAATGTAATAAAAAAAAAAAAGACATTTAAAAACAAATGATGCCCAACTACAGCAGACATATGGTAGATGCTAGTACTAAAATATTTTGAGTGGAATAACTATCTGTCTTACATGCAGAAATTTTTGAAGTTTGAAATTGGTAAATTTTTCAAATTTTTCACGATACTTTAATATTTTTCATAAATAAACAAGTATTTTTTTGGACCAAAAAGTCTTTCTATCTTAAAGCACAATATGTCACGACAAAACAATCTCTGAATCACATGGTTAGGTTAAAGTGTCAAAAAGTTATTCTGACATAAAGTGACAGATGCCAGATTTAAAAAATGGGGCACTGTCAGAGAGGCCAAAACTGGCTCCGGCGGTAAGGGGTTAACAACAAAGATATTATGATTTTTGTGTTTTTCTTTTTGGGCCCAAGGCACGTTTGGTGTTAAAAGAGACCTTGTATTGTATTAGGAATACATTAAATTTAAAAAATTTAAATGGGGGGTTATTTATTGGGTCAAACCACACCCTTTTTTTACCCATATAACTTTTAAAATTTTGGGATTTTCACTTTTGGTCGGCCCCAGTTTTTCAAAACCACCTTAACTAAATGTAAAACGGGTTTGAGTATGCGTTGTATTTTCATTGGTGAAAACCCAAAACCTTTTCTATCCGTATATCCTCAATTTCGTATTCCACTTTGTGTGCGGCCCTTTTTGCTCAAGAGCCCCTTTCTTTATTATAAGAAATTTTCTATTTTAATGCAGTGAAATTTAAATTGGTGAAAAATTTTCTTATGTTAAAACTTTTAAAAGGTTACGCGTACACAGTTTTGTTCAAAAGACGACGAAACCTGACTTTTAAAGGAGATGAATTTTCCCCCTTGTTAACCTGCAGGGTTTTTTTTTAACCCATTTTTTACCGTATCCCTTTAAATTTGCCTTTTTTATTTGGCAGCCATTTTTTGTTCAAAGCCACCTTGTACTTAAATTGAATACAGAAATTTTCTAGTAACTGTTGTGTATTTCATTGGTGCAAAACCACCTTTTTCTTACCTATAAATTTTTAAATAGCTGTTTTCATTTTGGCGCAGCCCGTTTTGTTCAAAGAGCCACCTTTTACTAAAAATAGGAAACAAAAATTTTATAGTAAATGCTGGTGTATTTCATTTGGTGCAAAACCCAACTTTTTTATCTGTATAAATTTTAATAGCTGTTTTTTCACTTTGGAGCAGCCCAGTTTTTTTTCAAAGAGCCACCTTGTACTTATATTAGATACAGAAATTTTCAAAGTAACTGCAGGTGTATGTAAATAGCTGCAAAACCCCCCTTTTATTATCCGTATACTTTTAAATACTGTTTTCACTTTGGGCACAGCCCAGTTTTGTTAAAAAGAGCCACCTTGTACTTATATTAGGATACAGAAACTTTCTAGTAACTGCAGGTGTATTTCATTGGTGCAAAACCCACCTTTTCTTATCCATATAACTTTTAAATAACTGTATTTCACTTTGGTGCGGCCCAGTTTTTATCAAAGAGCCACCTTATACTCAAATTGGAATACAGAAATTTTGTAGTAACTGCTGTTGTATTTCATTGGTGCAAAACCCACCTTTTCTTATCCGTATAACCTTTAAATAGCTGTATTTCACTTTGGTGCGGCCCAGTTTTGCTCAAAGAGCCACCTTGTACTTATATTAGGATACAGAAATTTTCTAGTAACTGCAGGTGTATTTCATTGGTGCAAAACCCACCTTTTCTTATCCGTATAACTTTTAAATAGCTGTTTTTCACTTTGGCGTAGCACAGTTTTGTTCAAAGAGCCACCTTGTACTTATATTAGGATAGAGAAATTTTCTAGTAACTGCAGGTGTATTTCATAGGTGCAAAAACCCACCTTTTATTATCCGTATACTTTTAAATAGCTGTTTTCATTTTGGCCAGCCCAGTTTTGTTTCAACGAGCCACCTTGTACTTAAATTTGAATACAGAAATTTTCTAGTAACTGTTGGTGTATTTCATTGGTGCAAAAACCACCTTTTCTTATCCATATAACTTTTAAATAGCTGTATTGCACTTTGTTTCACCCCAGTTTTGTTCAAAGAGCCACCTTGTACTTAAATTTTAATACAGAAATTTTGTAGTTACTGTTGGTGTATATCATTTGGTGCAAAAACCACTGTTTGTTATCCGTATAACTTTTAAAAGCTGTATGCATGTGGTGCGGCCCTAGTTTCTTTTTCAAATAGCAACGTTGTATGACAATTTTGATAGAAAAATGTTCTAGTTGCAAGAAATTCCCTGTATCATATACATATATATATATTCATATAAATATTTATACATAAATATGTATCTATACAAACATATACTGTATATATAAAATCACCCTCTTACTGGGTTAGATTCGAAGGTTAGGTGGGAATAAAATGAAGACAACAAGTCAGTATATAAAAATATATATTGTATAGCCTGTGAGATTGATTTTATGGTTATATAAATGATATGGAGATATACAGGAACAGAGAGAAAGAAACGACCAATGTTACATAAACACTACACAACCAATTACCAATGATAGCAACAAATTATATAACAAAATACAGCGTTATATTACCATCCTGGGCTTTCACACACCAAGTTCATGTGCAGTGCAGAGCCATGTGCCGTCCTGCTGGCTTCCTCCGCAAGACAAAGAGCCTGTCCAAAAGCATGCTCCTGTCTTTTATACCCCAAGACCAAGACAAAACCTGCCCCCATTTACCCATGAGGCCTCAGGACCTTTAGTGTCCACCTTCCTGATGCATCCCCCTTTCATCTAGAAAGTAGGGACTTATCACTCAGGTTTACAATGCTATGGCATCTGGGCACCTTTTGTTCTTTAAATTAGCACCTGAATGAGATGTGTGGTCTTCCAGGATGAGAAACCAGTTTTTTTCCACAAGTGAAATACCTTCTAAAACCCACCTTTTCTTATCCATATAACATTTTAATAGCTGTTTTTCACTTTGGCGTAGCCCAGTTTTGTTCAAAGAGCCACCTTGTACTTATATTAGGATACAGAATTTTCTAGTAACTGCAGGTGTATTTAATTGGTGCAAAACCCCCCCTTTTTTATCCGTATAAATTTTAAATAGCTGTTTTTCACTTTGGCCAGCCCAGTTTTGTTCAAAGAGCCACCTTGTACTTAATTATGATACAGAAATTCTAGTAAACTTTCAGGTTTTTTTTTAATTTTAATGGTGCATTAACCCCCACCTTTTCTTATAAAACCGGGGAATAAAAAACCCTTTTTTTAAATTTTTTAACTGTATTTCACTTTGGTGCGGCAGATTTTTATAACATGAAAGACCCCCCTTATAACCTCAAAATTTGGAAATAAACCCCCTGAAATTTCGTTTTGTAACTGCTGTGTATTTCATTGGTGCAAAACCCAACCTTTTTCTTATCCTTATAACCTTTTTAAAAAACTGTATTTCAAATTTGGTGCGGCCCAGTTTTCAAAGAGACCAAACCTTTGTACAAATTCTTAGTGTTTATTTCAGAAAATTTTTTATCTAGTGTTTTTAAATGGGCCCCGTTTGGGATTGTTTATATGGTCGTTTGTATAGTGTATCAGGTGCAAAACTCCTATTTTTCATACGAAGTATAAACCCTATCATATGTCTTCCAATATGTAAAAATCTGTATTTCTTACATAGTAACTGTTCTCATTTGTCATTGCTGCAATAACGCAATTTCTCATCCGTGTAACTTCTGAATAGTTTTATTGCGCTCATTGAATCTCAGTTTGGCGCAGATAGCGCACTTGTATGATAGTTTGTTGAAAACTATCAATTCCTAGTCCCTACTGGGCATTTGTAAATCCCTGGGACTGAAGGAAGAACACTGTTGATTTTGTCTTACAATTCTTCCACCCGACCACATTTCACAGGTATTCGCTAGAAACATTTCAGTTTCTAATCCTAGTTGGCTGTAGGAAATTAGAGGGATTTAAGAATAGCTGTGATTTGCCGTCTTTTAATAAGAGACTTTCAAAAACTCTTCCATACCTTGTTAAATTTGTATCTTTCTAAACATGGAACGAAATGCAGGTGGTAAGCGAGCAAAGAGGGGGGTAGGACATGGAGGTAGGGGTACGAGAGAAGGTGCTCCTTCCAGTGCTGGCGACAACACGCAAGCCAGCGATCGTCGGTTTTCAGGGCCGTCAGGCCTGTCATCGCTGGGTCAGTGCCCTGTGAATCTCAGTAATGAACACGTCCCCAAACTGTTCTTCAGTGGTTAATGCAACCTGCATCCAGCAGTCTTACCTCCTCGTCCTCCCAGTCACGGCCACAAATGTCATCATCATCATGTGGGTCATACGGGTTTTGGGGTCATGCTGTGGTCCAGGACAGGGATAGTCAATGTCCAGTTCAACTAAAATGGTGGTTGAAAGACTCCTTTTTCCTGCACTTTTTAATCTGTGGGTCAGACAGGATTAATGGTCATACTGCGGTCCAGGACAGGTATAGTCAATGTCCAGTTCAACTAAAATGGTGGTTCAAAGACTCCTTTTTCAAGCAGTTTTTAATCTGTGGGTCAGTCAGGTTTGAGGGTCATGCTGCGGTGGGGAAAGGCATAGTCAAGGTCCTGTTCAACTAAAATGGTAGTTGAAAGACTCCTTTTTCCGTCACTTTTTAATTGTGGGTCAGACAGGTTTTAAGGGTCATGCTGCGTTCCAGGGCAGGGGTAGTCAATATCCAGTTCAAGTAAAATGATGGTTCAAATAATATGCCCTTTTGGCTCTTTTTAATTTGTGGGTCATGCAGGTTTAAGGGTCATGCTGTTGTACAGGACAGGAATAGTGAATAGTCTGTGACTTTTTTTCTGTGACTGTTGTTGCCTAATTGTGTTGCCTAAGATGTAGCACGTATCCAGTTTACTGTTGTGGATGTTAATTCCAGCTTCTCCAGCCCTGTTTGGGTTTAAGAATGAAGGTGTTGTTCCTCTCCCATAGACTTTAATGGTCATCGGCGATAATCTGTTATTGACTATAGGATATCGTCATGATAATTCCCGATATCGACTATCAATCGATAACGATAGTTGACACAATCGCTCATCACTACTCAACATCAATGGAAGCTAGTTTTACATCTGATTCAACATTAATACCTTCTAGTCTGTGCAATAAGTCGGAACTATCTCTAATGTAGCAGGGTAATCCAGTGACAAATTCCCTTAACACCTTATCCAAATATATACCAGAGTTCTGGGTGAGCGAGTCTATTCCCGATACGATGGGCGTCCCTTGAGGGGGTCACATCCCTTATGGATCTTGGGTACTGAGTAGAACGTAGCAATTTGGGGTTTCTTAGGGAGAATTAGTTGTGATTCATTTCTAGATACCAATCCCAGATCCAAAGCCTCTACTACCAGTTTCTCTAGATCCTTAGAATATGCCTCAGTAGGATCTCCTCTAAGGATAGCATAGTTCTCCCTATTATCAAGAAGATCCTGGCACATAGTCACGTATTGATCTTGGTCCAAAATGACCAAGTTCCCCGCTTATCCGAGGGTTTGATCACGATACTGGTGTCCTGTTCTAGACTGAGTAAGGCTCTCATTTCTCCTGCACTCAAATTGCTTGTCTGTAAGTGTCATTCCCTCAATTCTTTTGTCTCAAGAATTTCAAGATCTCTTTCAACCAGATCCAAAAAAATATAAATTTCAGGTGTAGGATTATTCGGGGGCATTCTATTGCTTTTTAATTTTAAATCTGTATAAACTCCAATATCTTTTATCACCTCATTTTCCTCCAGCAATCCTGCCAGAGTTCTAACCCCCTCCAGGTCCGATGTTTCTAGACCCAGATCTTCACATAGATGTAACTCCTCTGACTTAAAGTACTTAAACCATTTCAATTTTCTTGTGAAAAGGTTAATATCCTTAAACCATTTAAATTGTTTAAATCTCATAGTAGGAACAAGGGAAAGACCCCTTGACATGACTTTTTTCTCCTCTATCATTAACTCTCTCTTGGAAAGGTTAACAATCTGATTATCATTATCCTCCAAATTATTTATTTCTTCCTTCCTTTCCCCTTCGTTGTTTTTACTTACGGGGTATCGGTAGTAAGAGATTCTCTCTCCAAAAAAGGTTGTGATGACCCCTGCGGAAATGAAGAGGTAGAGGCAGATGAAGAGGCCAAATGCCCTTCTATGGTCCCCCGGTTTCCATTTGGAGATGGTATATTCCATGGAGGAACCCTCTCTCTCCAAGAGGAACGATTTCCTCTTTGTGAATTCCATCGTCTGGAATATTGATATCGTGATCTTCCCCTGTATAGTCCTCCTCTCCTTCCGTCACAGCGTCTACTATCAGATGAGGAGATGTCTGTCTCTGTTTGATCTTTCTCCCCAGAAAAGTAAAAAACTCGCTGGTCACGAAATTCACATATATCTCGATTAAACTGCTGATGTTTTCTATATTTGATTGAATTCTGGTATTTTTCAATTGCATTTTGGAGGAAAGTTTCTCTCCTTCCAAAATCTGGGTCCCCTTTGAATTTAAGTGTTTTTTCAATTAATTCATTCAGGTGTTTAGTTTTTTCAAGAGTGACTCTTTACTCTTCAAGTAGGAGCCTCATTAGCCGTTCAGAGCTTTCAATTAATTACTGCTCCCATTTTTTTATTAGTTCTGGAGATCTTGAGTGATTAGCGGGACTCGCATTGATCCTCAGACCCTTTGGTACCACCCTTGCCTTAATGTAGTTTTCTAGGGCCTGCGTCTCCCGCTATGATTTAATATTATCTCGATATCCTATATACAGCTCGTTAAAAATGGTCTTTAGATCCGTGCTATCATTATCCTTATCTTGTCACTCGTTGAAAACACCTTATTGGCCTCATTCAGCCATCCATCTCTCTGGATTGGTACGCTCAATAATCCCTTCATTAAATTGCATAAACACAAATATCAAAAAGAGATCCCACCTTTCCTCTAGTGGATAGAATTATCAGCCCAAAACCAAATTTCACAGAAAAGAACTAACTAAAGGCCTTACTACTAAAATATAACCTTTAATATTTACCTCTAAAATATACACACAATGGTCATATATTAAATAAATACAAAATACAAAAAGTCTCAATAACACTAATCCTTATTCATACATTCCTAAACAAAATAGAGCATCCACTATACTTAGATATAGGCGTATTTTTGAATGAAATAATCTATTACTTCGGTAATTGGGAATAATACCAAAACCTTTGGCTAACAAGCCTAACAATGGCACTACATTAACAACTATCCATAAAGACAGAGTAATCGTCCCAAAAGGGTCGGCCTCATCCACCGTAGACTGACCCTATATCACCTTAATTCTTAGTAGACATAGAGGATATGGTCCCAACATGCTGGTGTTTTTTC
Source organism: Phyllomedusa bahiana (assembly GCA_025379985.1). Classification (NCBI taxonomy): domain Eukaryota; kingdom Metazoa; phylum Chordata; class Amphibia; order Anura; family Hylidae; genus Phyllomedusa; species Phyllomedusa bahiana. The sequence continues at coordinate 36,701 of JAODAL010027302.1, forward strand.
TGGGATTAAATTTTTAGTAATGGAGAAAATACATCAATCCCCAAGGAAGGGAGAACTGGATAAGAAACTTTTGAGGAAAGAGACAGAGTGGATGTTCAGACTAGAAACGGTTCAACCAAAAGGTCTGAATGAAATTATCTACTTTGGGTGTTTTGTATAAAATCGCCAGTACACATGACCCTCCTAAGGCTATTGGAACGAAATAGTTCCACTGCCTTTTATATCGGTTATTATGCAAAGTTGGAGTATATGAATAAGTTGTTTTGATATATCTAAAGGTATATTGTGTCCTTTTTTAGCCGACGGCAGTGTTTTCTTCCTTTTTGTATATACTTTGTATATATACCTTTTTGTATGTATACTTTAGTCAGTCTGTGCCACATCCTTTAAGTGCTACTCCTTAAGTGTGTATGCAGCATTAATACCAGCATGAAGGATGATGGGATGAATGGAATCTCAAAGGAAAGTCTTGTCTCTCATCTGACCTCTCTTCTTCTGTCAATTCCAGGTATGCATTTCTGTGGAACTACAACCCTCAACATCCTCTCCATATGCCCTGTGTAAATCTCCTGCTATATGTCTTATTGAATGGTATGCATTTCTGCGGAACTACAACCCTCAACATCCTCTCCATGTGCCCTGTGTAAATCTCCTGCTATATGTCTTATTGAATGGTATGCATTTCTGTGGAACTACAACCCTCAACATCCTCTCCATGTGCCCTGTGTAAATCTCCTGCTATATGTCTTATTGAATGGTACACACTTTTGATAAACTTTGTAGTTTGGCTGCATCTCCCGCTGTGACGAGGCCTAATTGTCTACCCACTATCACTTTTCAATCTTTCCTTCTGCTCACCAATATCCCCCCCCCACTCCCAATTTCACACCTGGTAAGAGTAGCAGGCTTCCTATTTAAGCATGCACCCTAGTCAGTCATGACTTTAGTCAGTCTGTGCAACATCCTTTAAGTGCTACTCCTTAAGTGTGTATGCAGCATTAATACCAGCATTGAAACCAGAAGTGAACCAAAGGTAACCAAGACCCTTCCCAGCTCCTCACTCAAACAGCACCCAATATGCACCTCTCTGCCACAATCATCACTGCCTCCCTAATCATCAAACTCCTTGTCTCCCCTCAGACACCCGCGCTGGGCAATGGATTCCATATCTCCCCTTCTGTCTTACCCTCACACCTGACCTCCACTCTTCACCTCTTCCACAACATTAAGACCTTTCTCAAAAAACCCACACAACCACCTTTTCCTCTATCCCACACACACCTCCTCACTCTCTACCGCTTATCCTCACTGCCGGGGACATATCTCCCAACCCGGGCCCCCTCAGCGCATCCCACTGTGGTTTTCAGGCATCTTTTACAGACCAAGCAGCAAACACTTTATCAACCACAGAAACCTCAAAACCATCCCCCTCACCCCGGCAGCACCTATCCCCATGTCTGGAGTCCTCTGGAATGCACGTTCTGTGTGCAACAAGCTTCCCTTCATCCCGCCCTCTTCATCTCAGGGCAATCTCACCTTCCTTGGATTAACAGAAATTGGTCTAAACACCCTCTGACACTCTTCCCCTGCTGCCCTCTCCTATGGTGGGCTCCGTTTACCCACACCCCGCCCTGGCAGTAAACATGGCGGAGGTGTCGCCTTCTTCTGTTCAGATACTTGTTCCTTTCTCTCCATTCCCCCAGTACCTTCCTCACCCTCCCCTCCTTCGAGGTGCATTCTGCCCGCATCTACTCCCCCTCCAACCTCCAAGTGCTGTTGTCTACCGACCCCCGGGCCTGCCCCCAAACCTTCCTTTGACCACTTTCCTTCCTGGCTCCTCCACTTTCTTTCCACCGACATCCCTACTATTATCATGGGAGATTTTAACATTCCAATCGATACACCCCACTCCACTACTAACAAACTCCTGTCATTCCCCTCTTCCTTTGGCCTCCCCCAGTGGACCTCTGGAGCCACCCCACACAGACGGACACACACAGGACCTCATCTTCACCCGCCTCTGCCCCCTATCAAACCCTCTCAAACTCTCCTCTCCCTATCTCGGGACCCCCAATCTGCTCACCTTCTCCTCCATCACCACTCCACCTGCCCCTCCTTTCCCAACCAAATCTAGTACACCCACGCAGGAACCTACAAAATTTCAACCTTTGCACTCTCTCTGACTCTCTTGCACCTCTCTCTACCATATCCTCATTTGCTGATCCAGACGCAGCCACCACATTCTACAACAACACAATCACTTCCACTCTTGATGCTGTCGCCCCTCTCACACACAACAGAACCCGCAAAATGAACAGACATCCCTGGCACACAGAATCCACCAAACAGCTGAGGCAAGTTTCCAGAGTTGCCGAACACCGCTGGAAGAAAACCTGCTCCACCACTGACTTCAGCTCATATAAAGACTCACTACACACATTTAAATCCGCACTCACCTCAGCCAAACAAGACTTCTTCACGACTCTCATTTTCCTCCCTGTCCCCCAACCCCAGGGCAACTTTTTAACACCTTCAACTCTCTCCTGCGTCCACCAGCACCCCTCCCCATCTCTCCTCTCAGCAGATGATTTTGCAATCACTTCCATAATAAATAAATCTCATCATAAAAGCTTCACCCTGTAGCCCCCCCTCAGCCTACCCCTATTCCTGCGGTGTCCCACAGCCCACCCTGTACCTGCTCAGGACTATTTCCCCTCTAACTCGCTTCTCACCGGTCACCCCCTGACAAGCTCTCCTCTTTACGTCCAAATCGAACCTCACCACCTGTAGTCTTGACCCATTGTCATCTCACCTCATCCCTGACCTTAGTGCTGTTATCACCCAGCCCTCACCCACCTCTTCAATCTATCATTTAAACCTCGGGGATCTTCCCTTCCTCATTTAAACATGCGGCCATCACACCCATTCTAAAGAAAAACCCTCTCTTGCCCCCTCCTCACTGTCCAACTAGCGCCCCATCTCACTGCTTCCATTTCGCCTCTAAACTCCTTGAGCAACACATCCCCTCTTTAACTGTCCTCCCCTCTCTCCACCAACTCTCTCCTTGACCCGCTCCAAACGGGCTTCCGTCCCCACCACTCTACTGAAAACCGCCCCAAACCAAAGTCACCAACGACCTAGAAAACTGCCAAAGCCTCACGCCATTACTTCGTGCTTCTCCTCCTAGACCTTTCCTCTGCCTTTGACCTGTCGACCATTCACTTCTCCTACACATCCTCTCCTCCCCCCGGCATCACGGAAATTGGCCCTCTCCTGGATTCCTCGTACCTCACTGATCGGACCCTTCAGCATTTTCACTGTTCCGCTCCACCTCCTCCTCTCGCCCGCTCCTCTGTTGGTGTCCCCCCGGGGTCAGTCTGGGCCCCAAAACTCTTTTCTATTACACTCTTGGTCTGGGTCAGCCAATAGCTTCACACGGCTTTCAATACCACCTGTATGCTGACGACACCCAACTCTACATCTCCGGCCCAGATGTCGCCTCTCTTCTCTCCCGGATCCCTGACTGTCTTTCGTCCATTTCCTCCTTCTTCTCCTCCCGTCTCCTAAAACTAAACGTGGAGAAAACTGAATTCATTATCTCCCACCGTCCCACCCCAGCTCTCCACCTGATCTCTCTCTCACTGTTAGTGGCTACACTCTCTCACCAGCACCCAGGTCCGCGGCCTTGGGATAATCTTTGACTCCAATCTGTCCTTCAAACCACACATCCAAAAACCCCCCACCTCATTTCCTGTCACCTCCCCCTAAAAAATATTTCCCGAAATCCGCTCATTTCTTAACTCTGAAAGCACAAAAATACTCGTCCATGCCCTCGTCATCTCCTGCCTCGACTACTGCAACATCCTTCTCTGTGGCCTCCCAGCTAGCACCCTCGCTCCCCTCCAAACCATCCTTAACTCTGCTGCCCATCTGATTGACCTCTCTCCTCGCTACTCCCCTGCCTCTCCCCTCTGCCAATCCCTTCACTCCAAGACTTCTCTCGTGCTTCCCCCACACTTTGGAACTCACTGCCCCAACACCTCAGAAATCTCCCCCCTTCTCTCCCCCCGACTTCAAATGTAACCTGAAAACTACCTCTTCAGGATTGCCTAATAACCAACATTAAAACCCGGGTTTCACTCCCCGCCCCACACACCTTCTGTCCCTTACCCCTTCCCTATAGATTGTAAGCCCTCCCCGAGCAGGGACCTCCTCCTCTTCCAGTTGTTTGTCACTTTTTGTCACTTTGTAATTTGTTGACCAAATGTTTTTATGTACCCGCCTGATATGTACAGGGGCCCTGGAATCCAAGGCGGGGTCCAAAATAATTAAAAATAATAAATATATATATATATATTATATTTATATATATTTCTGTATTTGGCTTGACTATTGTGCCACGTGTCCTAGTTAAATATTCGCCTATAGTGTCCTGGAATAAAATATTTCGAGTGACTGGCCTTATCTATAATAGGGTGGACACTATGGGCGCATGTATGTTTCGGGAGTTTTGCGCCTTTTTCTTGGCGAAAACTGCGCCACCCGATCCAATCCCTGTCGGACGCAGGATTTCAATGTTAGGCGCAAACCCTTCGCCACTTCGGAGTGCCTAACATGAAGGGGCATGCAATGGGCCAGTGTGGCGCGTTTCCCGGGGCGGGACCACCACATTCGAATTACCCCAGGCATGCAAAGAATGCGGGTTCGGCAAAGTGCGGGCGCATTCAGCGGCTTGACAGCTCCGACAACAGACCTGTTGAATGTGGTCTAAATTTAGTCGTGAAGGCGAAGTGAAGCGAGAACGTAATGGAATGGGGCAAAATGTGATCTTGGTCGACTGTTACAACGTACACTAATAAAAAAAGAGTTGTCTAAAAAAAATTTTCATTAATAAGATATATCAAAGTTGTCTAAAAACGATTAAATTAATTGAAAAAGTGGATCATTTAAAATTAGAGGAAAAATATATAAGATCGCAAAAGAAATAAATCTCAGCTCCGTGAGGCATGGAGTATGATTCCAAAAATCGTTTTTTATTAGGTGTAAAACATTATCTGAAAAAGAGCTCAAACCTTCTAAAAACAGACTTCAATCAAATCACTAACAACGCGTTTGTCGCCGTCACCAGCACAACATCAGGAATTGCGATATAGAAAATTGCCGGGAAATACAGTAATTCAAATTCTGTAAGCTCTTCTCATTGGTTGGCAGAAACCAGCCAATCAGAATAGGAGCGACAGTGACCCATTATAAGCTATGGAGTAGTATTGACCAATCAAATGAAAAGGTGGGACAGTTCAAAATACAGTAAAGAAGGCAGAAAAGAGCTAATTGGTTGAAGTAGCGGGGGCTTGGCTATCTCGGCCAATCAGAGCGCGAGCTACTTTGTTCCATTGTAGTCTATGGAGAGATCGGGGCAATGAAATCTCTGCTCTCAGCTCCGTGAGACATGGAATATGATTTTTAAAAAAATCGTTTTTATTAGGTGTAAAATATTATCTGAAAAAGAGCTAAAACTTTCTCAAAACATACATCACTAAAATCACTAACAACGCGTTTGTCGCCGAGACCGGCGCTACATCAAGAATTGGGATATTGTAAATTGCCGGGAAAGAGAGTAATTCAAATTCTGTAAGCTCTTCTAATTGGTCGGCATAAACCAACCAATCAGAATAGGAGCGACAGTGAACAATTATAACCTATGGAGAAGTATTGACCAATCAAATGAAAAGGCGGGACAGTTCAAAAGGCAGAAAAAAATCTGATTGGTTGAACTAGCAGGGGCTTGGTCATCCCGGCCAATCAGAGCGCGAGCTACTTTGTCCCATTTTAGTCTATGGAGAGATGGGGGCACTGAAATCTCAGCTCCGTGCGGCATGGAGTATTAGTAAATAAATCGTTTTTATTAAGTGTAAAACATTCTCTGTAAAAGAGCTAAAACCTTCTAAAAACATACATCACTCAAATGCCTAACAACGCGTTAGTCGCCGTCACCGGCGCTACATCAGGAATTGCGATATAGAAAATTCCTGGGAAATACAGTAATTCAAATTCTTTAAGCTCTTCTCATTGGTCTGCAAAAACCAACCAATCAGAATAGGAGCGACAGTGAACCATTATAACCTATGGAGTAGTATTGACCAATCAAATGAAAAGGCGGAACAGTTCAAAATACAGTAAAAAAGGCAGAAAAGAGCTGATTGGTTGAGACCAGGCGGTAGATATGAATCCACCAATCATATGTAGTGTGTCTATTTTGGGTGGAGCAAGAAGGGTGCGATAGAAGGGCGCCCTAAAAGTTATTACTGTCTATGGGAAATATTTTAGTACTGTGACTGGTTGGGGGGAAGAGGGGCTCGTCCTGCTTAGCCAATCAGCGGGTGAGCTACTTATATCATAGAGTTCTATGGGGAAAGAAATGCAGAGCGAGCTCTGTTTGTGATTGGCTAAATTAAAAGAGGCGCGATTATTTGGGCCAATGGGAGAGCGAGCAACGCTCTTATGGGTTTTCTTATGCAATCTATAATAAAACTGTACATGCTAGAAATCAAATGATAAGACTCACGAAGTTGTACCGATCTCTATATAAAATGAACAATAATATGGGTGTAACGAAAATAAACAAATAAAAATGAATTCAATGAGTTAATTTTTATTTATTTTCGTTAGCCAATGATCAATAATATGGGAGTAACAAAAATAAAGAAATAAATATGAATTCAATGAATTCATTTTTATTTCTTTATTTTCGTTACACCCATATTATTGTTCATTTTATATACAGATCGGTACAACTTTGTGAGTCTTCTCATTTTATTTCTGCCATGTTCAGTTTTATTATAGATTGCATTAGAAAACCCATAAGACCATCGCTCGCTCTCCCATTGGCCCAAATAATTGCGCCTCTTTTAACTTAGCCAATCACAAACAGAGTTCGCTCTGCATTTCTTTTCCTCATAGAACTCTATGAGATAAGTAGCTCACCCGCTGATTGGCTAAACTGGACGAGCCCCTCTTCCCCCCAACCAATCACAGTACTAGAATATTTCCCATATTTCCCTTCTATCGCACCCTTCTTGCTCCACTCAAAAGAGATGCACTACATATGATTGGTGTTTTCATATCTGCTGCCTGGTCTCAACCAATCAGCTCTTTTCTGCCTTTTTATTGTATTTTGAACTGTCCCGCCTTTTCATTTGATTGGTCAATACTGCTCCATAGGTTATAATGGTTCACTGTCGTTCCTATTCTGATTGGTTGGTTTTTGCCGACCAATGAGAACAGCTTAAGGAATTTGAATTACTGTCTTTCCCGGCAATTTTCTATATCGCAATTCCTGATGTAGCACCGGTGACGGCGACAAACGTGTTGTTAGGGATTTGAGTAATGTATGTTTTTAGAAGGTTTTAGCTCTTTTACAGAGAATGTTTTACACTTAATAAAAACAATTTATTTACTAATACTCTACGCTGCACGGAGCTGAGATTTCAGTGCCCCCATCTTTCCATAGACTACAATGGGACAAAGTAGCTCACGCTCTGATTGGCTGGGATAGCCAAGCCCCCGCTAGTTCAACCTCCAACCTCCTCTGTTTTTCACAAAAGCTGAATTGAGGGCTACACGTTTCTGGAGATCTCATTTTATCTTTCCCTAGTTTGGATTTAATTGGGGCTAGAGCTAAATTCTTGGCTGAGCTAAAGCAGCTCTTTTCTGCCTTTTTTACTGTATTTTGAACTGTTCCGCCTTTTATGTAATTGGTCAATACTTCTCAATAGGTTATAATGGTTCACTGTCGCTCCTATTCTGATTGGTTGGTTTATGCCGACCAATGAGAAGAGCTTACAGAATTTGAATTACTGTATTTCCCGGCAATTTTCAATATCCCAATTCCTGATGTAGCGCCGGTCTCTGCGACAAACGCGTTGTTAGTGATTTTCTAGATGTATGTTTTTCGAAGGTCTTAGCTCTTTTTCAGATAATATTTTACACCTAATAAAAACAATTTTTTTAATCATGCTCCATGTCTGATGGAGCTGAGAGCCGAGATTACATTGCCCCGATCACTCCATAGACTACAATGGAACAAAGTAGCTCGCGCTCTGATTGGCCGGGATAGCCAAGCCCCCGCTTGCTCAACTAATCAGCTCTTTTCTGCCTTTTTTACTGTATTTTAAACTGTCCCGCCTTTTCATTTGATTGGTCAACACTACTCCATAGGTTATAATGGTTCACTGTGGTTCCTATTCTGATTGGCTGGTTTCTGCCGACCAATGAGAAGCGCTTACAGAATTTGAATTACTGTATTTCCCGGCAATTTTCAAAATCACAATTCCTGATGTTGCGCCGTTTTTTTTGTTAGTGATTTTATTTAGGTATTTTTTTAGAAGGTTTGAGCTCTTTTTCAGATAATGTTTTACAATTAATAAAAACGTTTTTTTTTTTATTCATACTCCATGCCTCACGGAGCTGAGTGCTGATATTTATTTCTTTAGCGATCTTATATATTTTCCCTTTAATTTTAAATGATCCCCTTTTTCACTACATTTAATCGCTTTTAGACAACTTTGATTTTTCTCTTTATTCATTCATTCATTTGAAAGACAACTCTTTTTGCTATTCACTAACATGGTTAATGATTTCTCGTTGTTTTCCAGCCTGTCTCGAATTGGAATACTTGTTAGGCGCAGTCCTTCTGCGCCTAAGTCCCGCACTGCACCTCACACACTGGCGAGGCGCAAGGGACTTTACACCACATGTATAAGCGCACCTCGGGCACCGACATACATGAGGCGCAGCTTTCACGTTCGAGCGCTCGAAAATGGGCGCTCTGACGCGCCGATATTCATACATGTCGCCCTATGTGTTTCTTTTAGGCGTACCCTGCTTCTAATTATAATGTGCAGGTTTTGTGTAATTATTATCATGTTCCTGTAGGTGGCTCTGATGTAAAGAAAGGGCCACAATGCTGAGAAATAATTGCTGTCATAATGAGGCAATTGTTCAGCAAGTGCATTTACATACAAGTCATAATAAGTGACATGAGTGCCGACAGGCATTCTGTGGGGAACGTGATCTATCTCTGTTAGTTGATTAAACTGATCCATGAAATGGCCGTTCCCTTGAGCATGCGCATTAAGGACTTTGTAGCCAAATAGGTGTAGATATATGGCAAGGGAGAGCGCAATTGCGGAAGTGAAAGGATGAGGTACGATGACTCGCGCATGTGCAGAGCATCTTTATGCACGCCGCGGGAAGAAGCGAAGCACAGGTAAGCCGGGCTTGGTCTATACAAAGGTGGAGGACACGGTAGTTAGCTATTTTAAGGTATGTAGTTTCATTGCCATTTGTGGTATATTCACCTGGGTCTATCATGACTGGGAGCTACTCTATATAGAGTTTCCCACATCTTTTGCTCTTGGGTACCATGATTAAGGATCCCATGAGGCACCCCTGGACATCGGAGGCGGGAAACGCGTCGGGATACATGGAAGATGGTCTGGTCATCTAAGGACATATGTTGAGCAGATAAGTATATACCTTTAGGCATATTGTGTGATATATCCCCTTTTGTATACCTCATGTCTATTTAGAACTAAGGGGCTAGATTAGATATGTTTTTGTTACATAAGGGACATATGTTTTAGTAGTCAGGTATATACTATTGTATATTTGTCAATTACCGAAATAATAGATTATTTGATTCAAAAATACGCCTACTTAAAGTGGATGCTCTATTTTGTGTAGGAATGTATGACTAAGGATTAGTGGTATTGAGACTTTTGTATTTAGTTAATATATGGCCATTGTGTGTATATTTTAGAGGTAAATATTAAAGGTTATATTTTAGTAGTAAGGCCTTTAGTTAGTTCTTTTCTGTGAAAAGACAGGAGTCTTTTATAAGGTGACTATTTAAGACAGCTGTCTTTAATGCAGGTAACAAATTGTTTAGGATTGTCTAACTGGTCTGTAGGAGCCAGAACTCTTAATGGTTGGTATCGGATCAAATACTTATTTCTCTCAGCAAAATGCAAATACATTTATGTAATTCATACAATGTGATTTTTGGGAATTTATTTTGGATATTCTATCCCTCAATGTTAAAATTAACCTACCCTTAAAATTATAGACTCTTCATGTTTTTGTCAGTTGGCAAACTTACAAAATCAGCAACTATGTAACTGCACTGTATATATGTCTGCAAATTGCCTGCATACAACTGGTATTTACCCCATGTGGTCATTGTATAGAAGGAATATTGGTAGTAGCGTAATGGTTTATATTCAGGAACAGTATGGCGATATTATTCAGTCGCTATGTGGTGGTGATATGTGGTCATAATCAGGGGTGTATTTATAGTTCGTGCTGCCCTAGGCACTAAACCTGAATACGCCCCCATTAACCAATTAGCTTACCACGCCCTTTTCATATCATGTCACGCCCCTTCACTAAAGCCCCGCCCACTACAACCATGTAACGGCTGAAGAAGAAAGCTAATTGAAGGGTTTGCCGTCACCCAGCTTTCCTAGATGTTGGAGAACCTATTCAGCATCCAGGATAGATTGGAGATTCCTCCACACTGTGCCTGCACATAAACCATTAAACTTCAACCAATAAAAGCCACATTGCAGCTTAAAGGGAAGATGTCACCAATTTTTTACTTTATTTATTAAATCAAGACCCCGATACATATTATTTTCTTCTTTGTCATTTTTATTTCCCAATTGTTGATTTCTTAGTTTAGTCGTCTGTATGGCCTTATGGGCCTTATGGTCTATAAGGCCTTATGGGGACGGCCTTATTGCCTGAACTGCTTTAGCAGCATTTGGAGAGATGCTTTACAGCAGCTTCATGTACATAGGAGCCTGTGAACTGGTTCAGACCCATTGATTTATATAGGAAAGTTTTCTAGGCATTTTCTGTGTCCTGGGAACAAATCAGTGTGCATGGAGAGGAGAGGGTGAGCTGTGGCATCTATTGTGACTGGTGGGGATGTGTTATCTCTTCACATTGGTGTCTTATTTGTAAAGGCAAGGGGCCCAGTGTCTTCCCTGAACTACCCCTCCCCCTTCCCCCACTTTCATTTCTTAGAACATTCTGGAAAAATGAAGACTGATTTGTGGTTATGGGTGAGAATGTCAGTCATATAATTGCCATTAAAACACAACAGGGTCACATTGCCACAAACAGCCTAAGTTCGCTTTCACACTGTGCGGTTTTGAGGCTTTTTTTGTGCAGAAAGGCTCAGCAATTAATGCTGTACATTGCTGCACCAAAATCGCAGCAAAAGTGCTTACTTTACCATGATTTTTGCACAGAAACGTACCGCATTAATTGCTGAGCCTTTCGGCGATAAAAAAAAGAAAAAAAAACACATTTTAAATCACGCATCAAAAACAAATTGTGTGAATGCAGCCTTAGACTGTTATGCTTTATGGCCACCTGGCCATCTCCTCTATATAATCTTATTAGACCTTCCATCTATTACACCTCTCCACTGTAAAGGCAAGGGGCCCAGTGTCTTCCCTAAACTACCCCTCCCCTTTCCCCCACTTTAATTTCTTAGAACATTCTGGATAAATGAAGACTGATTTGTGGTTATGGGTGAGAATGTCAGTCATAGAATTGCCATTAAAACACAACAGGGCCACATTGCCACAAACAGCCTAAGTTCGCTTTCACACGGTGCGGTTTTGAGGCGCATCAAAAACGAATGTTTAATAACGACTGTTATGCTTTATGACTACCTGGCCCTAAAAAGTGTCGCCCTAGACATCCGCCTATACATCACATGAGAGCCACAAATGATACTGGCACCTATATACACACACATCACAGGACATGAGAGCCCCGTATGATAGTGACACCTATATACACATGACATGAGAGCCCCATATGATAGTGACACCTATATACATGATAACATGAGAGCCCCATATTGACATGAGAGCCCCATTATGGAGACATTTTTATTATTATGCACATTGAGATGTATTGTTATATATGACACCTACACATTTAATTATGTATACAGCCTGATTGGTTGGGTTTGAAGGGGGTGGTGTCTTATGAAAGACATATATTGTGGCAATTGGTATTGTATCACTATGCTTGAAAAAGGCTCGACGTTGTTTTTCTGAGCCGAAACGTTGCATTCTTCTGTACTGCTGATTCTAGATTAAAGGAGCAAAGTTTATGCTGACGTCCATTGGATTTTTTTGTGGTTAGACAGCTCCATATGGTCCATATGGTCTGACACCTCTGATGCTATAAACATAAAACAAATCCATATATGCATTTGTTAATATAGCATCATCTATGCTATAAAATTTGCCCACAGACAGCTTCATATAATGGTCTAACACATTGGGGGTTTCAATGTTCCCCTGCCTTCCCCAATGCCACCATTATTCCTCATATCCTGATTCCTGGCCCAGGACACCCTTTCCCAAACCCTTCTTAGGCCAGCTGCCACTCATGGATCCCCTGCCAGCCTCCCCCAATCACTTACCTGTTCTGGGAAGCCTCGGGTTCCAACCTCTCAGGAAGGGGGGAGGTGGGGTTCTTGAAGATAGAGGGGAAAAAAAAAAAAAACTGCTGCCCTGCCGCCCTCTAGGAGGTGCCGCCCTAGGCACCCGCCCACGGGTGCCTGGTGGTAAATACGTCCCTGGTCATAATGATATGCTATTATTTGCTCTTTGTATACTGATATCATTGATATGATATAAGTCTTGGTTTGCTCAGTGACAGTACAGTGATATTTACTCCCAATTTAGCAGTATTATGTGGTCACTGTATCACCATTTTATAGAAGTATCATCCATAGAACATTGTCTTAAAGCTATTTGTATGCATTTATTTACATACATGATATAAATATATATTCTTAGACTAATGCTTCTGTTGTATTAGCTGTGGTCTGCTAGGGGGCATGATTCTGTTAGATGGAGTTTGTTTAAAGGTGTGTCCTGGTATGATCATGTGTTTGGGTGTGGCTAGAGGTGTGTCCTGGTGTGATGTCATGTTCTTGAAGGTGTGGCCTTATCTGTCCCTCTTTGCAATCTCTAAAAGTTGGGAGGTATGAAAATGGGTCCAGAGAAGGATAATTGATACTCCTACTAAGCCTGCACATTAGCCACACAAAATTCACCAACCTTCTCTGTTTTTCACAAAAGCTGAATTGAGGGCTACACGTATCTGCAGATCCCATTTTATCTTTCCCTAGTTTGGATTTAATTGGGGCTAGAGCTAAATTCTTGGCTGAGCTAAAGCAGCATACCCAGGACACCTGGATGATGAGTTGCTATTAGTCCCTGCTTTATGGTGATTTAAACACCACGGTCACAAAACAGCAGTGATTCATCAACTGTCTTATGACAAACATGTCACATTAGTTGCAAGACAGATCATATGAAAGGTGCAGAAGGATGTGTTTTGCTTTTCTCTTAAAGACATTTTGGATAGCAATATTCTGCAGCACTGCATTTATTAGACCTTTGCCCCAGACGCACAGGCTGCTGCCCAAGCCACATAATCTTTTAATCAACCTCCTTCTAAGAATATATTTCTTTTCTGAGAGCATTATTCACCCCTACTTAGTAATATTCTTCTAACAGATCTGTTCTCCATTTCCTGCAGGTTGCTGTAGCTCGAGTTAGTAGGAAATATTATTATCTCCTTCTCCAAGCTCCCATGTTTTTAGAGCACTTTGTCATACCTTTACTGACAAAAAAACTGCCAGGGTTGTACCTTGGCACATCCTAGCTCCACTATACTCCTAATGACTCTATCAAACCTTTTCTGTTCCTATTTTCTTACTAACTGAGCTGAATGACGTGGAGGAGGTATACATCTTATTGTTTGCCTAAATGAATAGGGTATTGCTCAGCCAATAAGACCTCAATGAAAAGCTGGGAGAACTATTGGAGTCTAATTGGCTATTCAAATACAACAAATTTCCTGTAGAAATTTCTGCAAATAAAAATCTGGTCTATGCTTCTGAATGAGGTTCTTTGTAGGAAAGCACATATATTTCTGCAAGCCTCATTCAGATGAATGGAATAGTTGCATTGCATTTCTGCAAGAAATTTAGAACTTTTAAATTTAAAAAAAACCACAGAAACAAGGCCGTACTCAAAGGCTGGACTGAAAACTGAACCCAGTATAAAGAGGCAACACTATGCTACTTGGGAAAGATAAACAGGTGCAGCTGATTGCTGAGTAGTAGCTCACATACCCCACCACTAGGGGAACAATTAGACTGCACATTAAATTGATACCTATTCACACAGTATGCAAAAAAGTCACAGTATAATACATGGGGAGATTGCACAAATGCAAAAATACCGAAAAGACAACCACTCACACACCTTAAATATACGAAGGGGTGGTTGCTGGTATTATAATTGTATCTAAATAAGGCGATACATTAATACAGATACGTGTGGTGCACCATGCTGGCTCACAGCCTATTACACCACTACTACTTAATTGGATGGGCTTCCCGGCACTTTTTGTGTGTCCAACACAAAATACAGACACCCTCTGCTCCCCAGTACTTTATGGCAAAAAAATTGACATGCTGGAAAAATATCAAAAATGAGGTATTAATTAATACAGTGACCACTATATGCAATCTTGCAAGCCCCGTCAAGGCTCCTCATTTCTTCCAAGTAGCAAAGGGGCCAGTGTTGCCTCTTTACTGGGTTCAGTTTTCAGTCCAGCCTTTGAGCTTTGAGTATGGCCATGTTTCTGTGTTTTTTGAGTAATTAGTCTTATATTTTTTCTGTTTTTTCTGTAAATTGTTAGTGTAGGGACTTGGAAGAGGAGCCCTGAAGGGGCTTGCAAGCTTGCATATAGTGGTAACTATATTAACTAATACCTCATATTTGATATTTTTCCAGTATGCCAATTTTTTTGCCCAAAAGTACTGGGAAGCAGAGGGTGTCTGTTTTTTTGTGTTGGACACGAAAAAAGTGCTGGGCAGCAAACGCAATTGAATAGTAATGGCGTAATAGGCTGTAAGCCAGTATGGTGCACCACACATACCTACATTAATTGCACTCTTGTTTCACCTTATTTCTATGCAATTATAATACCGGCAACCACCCCTTATATGCTGAAGGTGTGTGAGTGGTTGTCTTATCTGTGTTTTTGCATTTGTGCTATCTCCCCTTGTATTACACTGTGGCTTTTCTTCATACTCTGTGAACAGGTGTCAATTTAATGTGCAGTCTAATTGTTCCCCTAGTGGTTGGGTATGTAAGCTACTGCTCAGCAATCAGCTGCACCTGTTTATCTTTCCCAAGTAGCATAGGGGCCAGTGTTGCCTCTTTACTGGGTTCAGTTTTCAGCCCAGCCTTTGAGCTGTGAGTATGGCCTTGTTTCTGTGTTTGAATAATTAATGTCCCATTTTTTCTGTTTTTGTTTGTAACTTTTAAATGTATCCTAAAGCAGCCGTAAGCATAAAAAATGCCTTTATAGAGCCATACAAACTACAGGCTGCTTCTGGATCAATTTCACTATTGCAATTTGCTCATTTGTGAATGAAGTTAAAAGGTAAATAAATAAAATTATCTTCTCACTTCCAGAGATATTTACATTTTATTACTGCTGTAAGTAATGTTACTGAACCCATAACAAGCCTCAGATTTTCTGTGCACACTGATACTCCCAGTTACTCATTTTCCCATTAACTTGGGACTTTGGTTACCTGGTAATTATGAGTAGAAGTCAATTTAACACACATACTAATATTATGACATATCCACACAATATGCCATAACATAATAAAAGGGGAACACACCACAGTAAAAAAAACATTGTATATGCGTAAGTATGCTGTGCTATGTTTTTATTCTGATTTGATTTTGCTCGTAAGGTATTTTGTGTTACTGAGTTTGTTTAATGTTTGCCCTATAATTTATAGAAAAACAACTCTGTGGGACAATTATTGTGTCAGTTAAATAAGTTTACAATAAGCTTAAAAAAGCTAGAAATATCACACATTGCTATTTTGATTTATTGAATTGATTTTTAATTACTCTTTTAATATACTTGTCTCCTACACTTAAGATATAAAATACAAGGTGCATATTTTTTAAGTCAATTTGCATCAGTTTTTTTCAAACCAGTGAACTTGAAAATTAGGTTGTAGTCATAGAACAAAATAAATTACTTTTATAATTACAACTGAGAGGTCTTACTCCACAAGGATTCATTTTCAAGCAATGATTGGGAAACTGTATGGGAGCATGTTGCAACTTTGTGTTTCAGAGTAGAAGAAAATATGCTGACGTTGTAGTTATTACACTCCTGAAAATCTAACTTTCTTCAGTCCAGAAACTGAATGTAATGACCTTCTGGATATTCTAAACAGTAAAGACAGCTAAAAATATAACAACAAACACTGATATAGGAATCTTTGTCATGGAAACTTCAGTGGCGGAGTGTAAGTCTAAGTTCACTTCTGCATTGGAGGGTTCATGTGCTTCATGACAGACACCAACAGCGCCCAAGGGATCCCATTGACTACAATGGGCTCCTTCAGTTTTCCATTTTGGAGTCTGTTAATTTAACAGAAAAAAAGCATAGAAAGTTCTGTCATTTTTTCCTGAACTTTGATAGGATTTGCTGTGGAGGCCTAGAATGGAATCTCCCACCCAGATATAAATCAGGCCTTACTTATTACGAATGCTGTGGCATTGCATTAGGTGTCTAAATCTCTGTGCACATAAGGACATACTGGAATGTCCTAATTTCGAGTGACTTAGCATGACCCCAGGGCAACGCTGAGTCTGCGCGCCCTGCCCTCACCAATCTTCCCTCCAATTTATTCCTTGATCCCCACCTCCCTACTGTAGCCCCCCAGTGATGACACGACACACCTGTTTGGATTAAATTGGCCACAGCAGCCGTTTTATTAACAAAACACACATACATATAACACAAACCAGTATAAATATAACATAAATCTGTAAACCGGTATATAAATATATATATGTAAATATATATACCTCCACGTATAACTAATCCACCTCTACCCGTGCCTCTCCATATACATATATATATATCTATATACAACCACATAAATAACCCGAATAACACTTTATAACCAACCAGTACCAAACATGGGGCCGAGGTCCTTGGAGCCCCAAAAACCGACCCGGCGACCAAATCCCCGAAGGGACAAACCACCATTTGCCCCCAGCCGTACTCCACTGGCTCGGAGGCCCAAAAGCCATACTCTATGGCTCCTCCATTTTGCTCCCCAGGGATAACACCCCGAAAGAGCCCACCTTCGCCGGGCCGTCCAAGTTACCCAAACTCTGAAGGAATCCTACCCCGAAGGACTCCCTCACCAATTTCCTCCACCCCTCCAAGAACCTCGACCGCCACGGCCACCGTGACATAAATAATCCCCAGCAACCAACTTTGCCGAGAACTTCCCCACAACCACACCTCCTACGCTCCGAACCCCAATTTAAGGCGGCGGGGTGGGACTGACTCACATGTGCTGCGCCGACTGCTTTCCCGGGCAGAGAGGCGGCCTTAAATACCACCCCTCCCTGCGCCCGAACTCCTCCCCGGCTGCCGCGTCACCATGACGCGCTCCGGCCGCGTCACCGCGACCCGCTCCGGCCGCGCCCAGCGTGCCGGGTCATGCCGCGCCTCCCCTCATGGGGGCGTGGCCCCGGTCCGGTGCGCGGTCTCAACAGGAGGTTCCTGAATGTCCAGGACTTTGTATAGGATCCCGAGTCACTGCATAGCACCACTAAGTTCAAGTTTTGAGAAACACTGAGAACATTATATACCAATTATGTCAATGAATAATACTGCCAGATATTTTTTTAAATTAACCTAAGTGATTCAGTCTCAGAATAATATGAAAACATTTTCTTTGTCTATATTTTAGAATAGGTGAACTTTCCTTATTGTCTGTTTTCCTGTCTTGTCTTTGTTTGTGCCCTGAGATCAGAAACAAAATTCACTAAGCTATATCTGCCAAATACTCCATGTATAATACTTGTATACACAGTTGAGTCACATTATTATGACCACTACCTACTTTCAACGGTGGCTGTGTGTAGCTCATGAAGTAAATAATTTCTTGAGCTGACTTGGTGGGTATATAAGGCGTGTAATAGACTGTCTGCATAAATATCTCGGGTTGCTGTCATGGGTAGTGTTGAGCGATTGCGTTGGCTATCGAGATCGATCGATAGTCGATAGTCGGCCGCTATCGATAAGGTTTTTCGATAGTGAGCATCGATTATGCGCGATGACCATTAAAGTCTAAGGGAGAGCAACAACACCTTCATTATTACACCCAAACAAGGCTGGAGAAGCTGAAATTAACATCCACAACAGTCAAATGGATACGTGCTACATCTTAGGCAACACACTTAGGTTATAAAAGTCACAGAAAAAAAGTCACAGACCATTTACTATCCCTGTCTTGTACCACAGCCTGACCCCTTTAAAACCCGCATCACCCACAAAA